>PVHY01002814.1:91991-119249 GCA_004024945.1 Uropsilus gracilis
AAAGAAAGAAAGAAAGAAAGAAAGAAAGAAAGAAAGAAAGAAAGAAAGAAAGAAAGAAAGAAAGAAATTAGTTGCTCTCCAGAACCCAGTTTTCTTTTCATTTTTAGTTCTTGTGGGACCACAGGACCCTCACAGGGGAAAGATATTAACTGTGAAGCTCATGAAGTCTAAGGTTTGAAGTCTAAGTTTTAGTTTATTGATGCATATCATAAGAAGGACCGAGCAAAAGGGAAATAGGTGATTATTCATGGTGGCAGGAGACCTATGGGGATTGCAACAATGAAATATACATACATATATGTTATATACATATATAACTAAATAAATACTTAAAATTTAAAAAATCTCAAAACACAATTTTGGTAGCTTACACTGTAGATGAATTATCTTTCAATTCCATGGATCAGGAGTCTAACATGTTTTGCCTGGGTTCTCACACGAAGTCTCACAAAGCAAAATCAACATGTTGGGTGGGTGTGCCCTCAAGTAGAACCTGGATTAGAACCAGTCTACTCTAAGCTTCCACAGCTTGCTGGCAGAATCCACTCCCTTACAGTCTCTACATTAATATTTTAAAATGCTTTCAGACAGTTACCTTTTATATTTGCTCTCCCCTAATGTTAATCCATATAAAATGTTTCTGATGGTGGAGGATTTTCAAATGTTACCAATAGTGGGGGGTGAGTGATTGATAATTAGGAAATTTATTCAGGAAGCATCTTATCAATGTCTCAAATATTATCCTATTATGTAGCTGGACAATATAAAAACATTAAAAGGTAAAAATGAGCAAAAAGAAGTATGTCAAAATTGCTACTTAAAATCATTCTTATTAATGTGATTACTTTTAGCATTTGAGATGAAGTCCTGCCAGGGGTGTGTGTATCTGTGAGTGAAAAATCAAGAAAACAATATTTTCATTACATAAATCTTAAAATATATACTATGGCTAATATGTAATCTCCTACTTAACAGTTTAAATATCTTTGCATACTATTGCATATGCATATGTACCTGTAGGTTAGATACAGAACAATTTTATTATGTGTAGGTTAGGTACATAATAATATATTAACCAACCTTTACTTTTTTTCTTTATAAGGTCTATATGCTCATTATTCTAGGTTTCTCAGGACTTGTTCTCAGCCATTTGAGCTTCAGTCCACCAGTGTAGGCATCTCTGTCCTTGTAGTTTCTTTAATAAAGTATCTCAAACAAAGATGTATTAAACTTCTAAAGAATCACCTTTCTCTTTATATTTTTAAGACACAAGGGAGGTTATGGTCATTCAAGTTGCTGGATATCCAAAATGAAATTTCCCCAGTCATAAAATTGCCATAAAATATAATGGCAATTTTGGTAGATAAAAATCATAATGGTAGCATTGTTACATAATCACCCATTGTACAATGTTCTCATGTTGAGTGTCAACTGATGTTATTATATTTCTGCTGTATTTTAAATCAAAATCTGGCTGTACACTATTCATTTCTCTCTAGGTGTCTTCACACTCCTCAAACACCAGCTCATTTCTTTGGACAAATTACCAGACACCAATTAGACCATGTTTGTGCTAAATCAAAGAGCCAGATTAAACAGAAGCCTGGAATATCATTCTGACCATCATGGGACTAGATAGAAATGGAGTCTTTGCTTTTAAAATCTTTCCCTTTCAAGATCTCAGAGAATTTAAATCTGAGAGGATGAATCTTTCTCCATTTGTGCAAGAGTTGATTCTACCAAGTGTTATCCACCAAGTGTTATCCAAAGATAGAGCAATAGCTGCTGATCTTAAGAAGGAGTATTTTTTTCCTTAATCTCCACCATTTGGAGAATTTAGCTTTCTGCATACTTTATAGACTTCTACATTGTCAGTAAGTTTAACTTTTGCACATTATTTAAGCATCTGAAGTATACTGCTAGCCCCCAAACAAGAAATGCCTCTTGGGTCACACCGGGAAATACAAGTGCATTGTTTTGTTTTGTGTGTTCAGTCTTGTACAGAGGTTTTAAATCTTGGCTGCACTTAAAACTGATGCCACCTACCACTTTATTGATTTTCATTTTAGTTTAATTTGTTTTAATCTTTAGAACTCCCAGGTAATTCTAGTGTGACAGCGCTACGTGAAACCCATCAGTCTGAGCTTAATGAGACAGGCCTTCGGGGTTACGTGTGAGATGTCCCAGAGCTCTCAATGGTCTGTCCTTGCTAGCCAGATCTTTACTTTCAATCATTTTAAAATGTTCTTAATATTTTAAGGATGTCCTATGATTAGAAATTCACAAATATTCCTAATAATATTTTAAGGAAAATTTTCTAAATATGAAAAATTATATAACTTTAAAATAGTATTTAAAAAGAATTTTCCCTCCAAGTGTTTGTACAAATTCATATACCCACCATAATATGAATTTTGTTTGTCTATATAAACTTGTCCTAACACATGTTAAAAGCAAACAGTGAACCTATAAAAATCCATACTGATCTATTAGTTCAAAATGCTGTTCATGTCTCCTTTGTTTACTGCATATTTATAGCTATAGAAAGAAGATTTTTCTCATCTAATTTGTAGGTAATTTTAATTCTTCTTTGAATTACTGCTTTATAGTCTTTGCTCATTTTTGTTGCTGTTTATCATTGTGTAATATTCATGTCAAGGATAGTATTTATTATGTGTATTATTTGTTATATATAAACATATATCATATATGTCATGGTTTTCTAATTTTATGACTTTTTAAAATCTAAATAAAAATGTATAACTAAAAACATTTATGGTTTTCCTTAGACAGGATATACAACCACCAAAAATTTCAGTGCTTTATAAAATCCTATCATTCTTTTTTTCCTCTATAAGATTATTCTGTCTTTTTAGTAAAAGAAAAAATCTATATCTAATTAAGAGATTCTTTTATTGATAAAGACTCAACAGTTATGAGTGAGTGCTGGAAAGCCACTCTAGGTAATTTTTTCGGGTAGTGCCTTTGTATACATGAAAAGAATTGTGTATAATAAGTGCAGGGTAACAAGGTTCAATTGTGCTTTTTGAGAGAATACATTTCTTCCAACTTTGAGCAGCAGCTCACACTTATGCTTTATATGCATGTTGGTCATTCTTATAAAATAGATGCTAGGTGCTGTGAAAAAATTAAGAAGGAAAATAAAAACATGGTATTTGTATTTAACAATGAAAGGCATGATTCCTTTTTAATATAGTAAAACAATAAATTGATTTTATTAAGTGATCAACTATTGAACATATAAATGTTAAGTATCTTTACTGATTCTAACACAGAAAAATAAGTAACAAATGTAAATACCTATCCTATTTTTATATTGCTGCAATGCACTTATTCCAGACATTCTGATAATAATGCCATATACTATTATATATTTCAAGAAAGTCTTTATTAGAATATATTTGTGTTAAAATAGATATGTAAATGAATAAAGAAAATCAATAGAATTATTTTTTGTTGCAAGTAAGAAGTTAAGAGAAAATTTGTTCTATATCCATGCCCCCCCCCTCCCAAAAGAACCAACAAAACAGGTTTTAATGAAATGGTTTATTATCATAAGATATTGTTTTGAGTAGGTCACAAATAGTAAATTATAATATTCTTTAAGATTCTCAGTTATGCATGTTAAAGCAGCAAGAAACTACATTTTAAAGCTACCTGCATGCCAGGCATGGTGGCGCATGCCTATAGTCCCAGCACTGGGAAACTGAGGCCAGGGGTCGTTTGCATCCGTGGGTCTGGGACTACTCCTGGCAACATAAGGAGACCTACTCTTAAAAAAAAATAGCTGGGAGTGGTGGCATGCTCCTGTAAATTCCAGCTACTTGGGAGGCTGAGGTTAAGGATCACTTTGAGTCCGTGGATTTGGGATTACCCCGAGCAACATAGCAAGACCTGGTCTTTAAAAATAAATAAATAAATAAGGCTACCTGTAAAGTTTGCTATCTTAAAAAAATAATAGAGAATAAAAGAATCTATTGATTGGTTCATGAAAATCTGAAACTAAATACAACTGAGAGTACATGTATTCATCTGAGAGAACCATGGCTGATTATCTGATCAAGGTAATAAACATTTTGATTTATAACATTACTCCTCTATTAAGCATTTGCAGTGATCAATCGTGCTCCAGGGCAAAGACCCATCTGTCCAGAGGTGAAGTTTAATTTGGGAGAAAGAAACTCTACTTAGGAATTAAAATGAAAAGATGTGTCTGCTGGAAATGACATGACTGAGCACTAGATAGATCTGCTTCACTTTCTCAATACTGCTTTAAGCAATGATTTATGGTTGAACCTGGAAATTATTACCATAGCTTTCCTTTGTCTTGTTCAACAACTATATTCTCCATTTTATTTGACTTTATAAGGATGAATAATTTCATTGAGCCAAATAACCAGAATGTTCAAACCTAGGTCTTACCCTAGAAATCATTTAAGAATGATCTATAGTATGAGTGGACCAGTGAATCTAAGGGAAAATAATTTAATGTATGTAGCTGAAATGAAAATTAAATGCTTTTTTAAAGCTAATTAAGTAAAACTTATTACCTTAAAAATGATACTATTATTCTGACAGACTATTTAACTGTACATATAAATGATTTTGGAATAAATGTTCCAGTAACAAAAAAGTGAAAAAGTATAATTTAATTCAATCTTAATGTAATGAGAAACTTTTAGGCTCAATAAATGGAAAAAAAGATGGCAAGGTAGATTAAATCATAATATCATGATGGATATCAAGATGTACAAGAAGAGAGAGGGGGAAAAAAGTGTACCATTTTAGGTTAAGGTACTTTTTATCTGAATAAACTACATGAGTAAACCCACTTAAGATCTTTGTTAGTATTCATATGTATTTAGATAAATAAGCTGAAAATTATTGGGCAGAAAGAGTCCCCTCAGAACAAGATGAGAAGTAGCCCCTCACTCTCAACTTTGTTTTACTAGATTTTGACTGGAGGTCACACAACATATAAAGAACCATCCATTAAAGTGACACCTTGTCCTCTCTAAAATTCTGTTACTTCGTTGTCCTTTTATGTATTATTATTCATGAAAAGAATAAGTAGAATACTTTAGTTGAAAACATTGCAGAAAGCATTCAGAGTTTATATTTTGTGCAAGACTAACAGCATTAGTTATACTATGTCTTACTGAGTGGAAATAAGAAAGAACTTGTGACTTTGTGAGGCTTTCACTGAAGTCTCTGCTTCAGTGTTCTGAATCTGAGGATACCAATCTCCCTGGAGTGAGCCAAAATAATTGATATAATGCCTGTCTATCTGGGTAGCACAGAGGCTGTTTGTTTTGCAGCTCTAGATTAGCAGACCTTGATTCGACATTCAAAAACCATGGATTACACAGTTACCCTTTTAGTAATAAGGTAAAAATTTGGCTTAAGTAATATGACTTTTCTTATACATTTTTATGTAACTGGTTCCTCTTAAGCATTATTAAGTATTTATAACCTTTTAAAAATGAATATTGCTTCATTGGTGATAAGCCTATTTGTTATTATTGTTGCTTGCAATATAGACACCCTAACTCTTAGAACTTCCTCCTTTATCACTAGAGGTATCAAAAGATTCACATGTTCAGACACATGTATGTGTATATAAATGCACACAAGTGTGTATATACTCACAAATAACAATGGAAGAGAGTTTCTATTTCATTTAATAATACTCACTTCTGATATCTAATCAGAACTGAAATATGTCATAGAAGCATCTATTATAAATCTTAGGTACCTGCACTTGTTCCTTTAGAGTTTCATGTCAAGATGCTACTGAGCTACTAGTGTGAGTACTGGGAAAAGACTTACTGTACTTGAAAAAACTTTATATTGTGTCTGAATCCCTTTAGTTTCAAAACTGTTATCTCTAAAGCAAGTAATCAAACACATACAAGAATATGTGTTTGCAGAGAAAACATTTACCTGGTTCTTGAATCAAAGTCAACTTAGTAAATCATATCCTTCTCTGCCTCCAAGCTTTCAGCATCCTACAAAGTCTATTGACAATAGAATTGATCTGGTTAAGGGGCTTCCACATGAAAGAGTCATATGATCTTTCCCAGTAGCTATTTTGAAAGTTTTTCAGAGTTAAGACCTGGGAGTGTTGTGAGTCTTCAACCACATGAACCTCTTTCAGAAATCTAGTTGTTGTGAAAGCATGCCAGACATTTTTTTTTTTTTAATTTTCTTGCTAAGATTTTATCCACATAAGGTCAGGGGGAAAAAAGGAATATTCTTCTTTTAATTAGATTCTAAATTGTTTTTTAAACAAACCTCTGAAGGATACCACTGATGCAACAGAAACTTCAGTGGAAACCAACAGGTCATGCTAGTTTCTAGAGACCCAAGAATGAAAATAGCAGGCATATTTAGACACATCACTTATACTTCAGTTCTGAGTTTATGAGTTAATGTAAAAAGAAATGTGTGCTTTAAGCTATAACAGATGAGTAAAAGAAAAAAAATCACCCTACCCTAGAAAATCAGTAAACTAGAAGATGAAATTACAAAGAAAAATAAACAAGAATAAGTGAATAAGTCAGTAGATCTACACACAGTTGTTATATAAGACTAATTAGCAATGATCATATAATAAAGGACAGAAGCAAAATAAAAGTGTATTACAAACCTTAAATAATAGGTCAAGAACTACTAAAACTTATGGAAAAGTACAAAAAAAATGAAAAATCTCGTTGTAGCTATTTTGAAGAAATACAATACCCAAATAAGCATTAAAATACTGGATAACTGCAAATAGAAGAGGGGAGAAATAGTGAAGAAAAATCTGGAACATATTTAATACTTGACTAAGAAATCATACATGATTATAATAGTAATGCAAAAGTGCAAGAATATTATTTATCACACTTTACACTGAGCTGAATATAAGAGAAATTGAAAAAATTACACTTCACCTAGTAAATATGTCATTGAAATAAGATCTTCCTGACTCCAAAAATAGGAGAAATATCAACATCTGCTCTATATTACCAGGGAAAATGTCTTCAAAGATAAATGAACAAAAAAGTATAAGAGGAAAAAACTCTCAAATACATGAGAAAATAATGAAAAGTTACCACCCATATATCTCTCTGTAAATACATATTTTACTAAAGTAACATTGACTTACAATACATACAATGCTGTATATGATTCAGGAGTTACAAGATCTGTTCTCTTTAGATGTTTGTTACCACATCATTTTCTTTGGAATTATCAATGACTCAAATCAATCAGACTACTGAAAAATGTCTAATGCCCTGTAGAGATATCTATCATAAAAATGGTCACAATTGATTCCATTTTGAAGCAGAAACATGTCTACAATGGAGCGTTCTTGTGATAGCCAATGGTAACATAGTGCTCAAAATAGAACAATCATTTTCGAATCAAGAAGATGTGCTAGAATGTCTAAAGCATGAATATGTACTGATCTTCAAGCCAGTTACTTAAAACATTTAATATGATCAATTTTAGTAAATGGTTTGGCACTTAACCTATACTGGTTCATTTAAATGCTGCAATCATCTGGGTAGATGATTTACATATCAGAAAGGAAATCAATGCTAAAAAGATTCAAAAATGTTCAGACCCTAAATAGCTAGAATCTGCTGGTTTTGAAATCATCACTACACTTGAGAACATACTTACTTACTAAATGATGTTGTACCAAGTTCTTTAATTCTTCCAAGCTTCACTTTTCTCTTTTGCAAAATAAGGTCAAAGATAAAACCCAACTCATAGAAATGTAGTAATTATTTGTATTAAGAAAGCCCCAATTTGCATACACTTAACTCAATCATATTAATAAAATCATATTATTAAAATCAGTGCTCAATCATATTAATAAAATCAGCAATTCACAATAATGAGTAAAATTGTCTTGTTAGAGTGTCATTATTTACTAGCAAACCAGTAATAATGTGGTAGTTTTCCATTTGACTGCTTTCATTTGCATACACTTAATTCACAGAGACCATAGAGAGGAGTTTTCTACCAAAATCTATGCACCTGAAACTTCATCATGATGGAACCCAGTGAGGGTGAAATAGGGAATAAAATACCATGTGCTTAAGCTCTTACTGTTCAGCAGATATTCCTGTACCTGATATTATTAGAAATAATAGATCTTTCTTGCTGTGTTTAGCAAGCAGTAATTGATGTATAGTCATGGAGAACTGGAGCCTGGGATCGACCTCTGTTAGGTAGAGAACAGAATCTGTCCTAAAACAGGAATCTCTTCCTTGGGGACAGATATTTTTCCACTTGATAAACATTTTCATATTACTTATCCTCTAAAAAATAGAGTGTCACTTGTCACTTGTCACCTCATATGTGCAGCTTTTTATGGAGGACAAACCTTTGTCATGCAAAGTCTCCCAGGTAAAGATTGTCCCTCAAGCACAACTGCAGGTCATAAAATGAGGTACACTCCCTTGGACCTCCAGTGTGAGAGATTTTTGGGATTCCAGATAATGATAGTATGAGAGTATAATCCCCATTAAAAAATCCCCATAAAAAGGGGAGGTTTCCTGCACCACTCAGAGAATGGTGGAACTGAACAGTGAAGAGAAGGTAGAAAAGACTGAGAGGACTTAGGGAGAATGGAAGGACAGCCTTTGGGAAGTACATGGAACAGAGAGATTCATGTGAAGGAGAAGTTGTGCTTGCTTATTAGCCATGGACCTGTGCCATGAAAAAGACATGGAAAGACACACTTAAAATAGCAATATAGAACAAAGACCATAGTGGATAATGACAGCCTTTATCTTGATTTATATTTTGTTTTGTTATTTTCCATCCAGACTTGCCTGGTCCCTTCTACCTCTTTCCTAAGGATCCCACCAGAAGGTCTTAGATGTGTGTCAAGCTTTCTGACCCCAGTGGTCCTACTTCAGATCAACCCTCTTTGTCTGGGCATTTACCCATGAGCAGATAGGTGAGTTTGGGTGCTTCATGGGGAAACTATTTTAACTATATTCTTTCTCTTCTCTTCTATTGCACATGAATTGTATTAAAGTTCTTTTCTCTTGAAGGTTTTATACATTAAGATTATGCTTTTTCCTTTATATGATTGGCGGTTTCTCTTTAGAGTAGGCAGGCTTGGGGTTCCTGGAGTCACCCTCATTCTGCTAACAGGAAGCTAATCTTATGAATCACTGCTTGTTATTTATCTTTATCCTTTTACTGCACAGACTGAGAGAGTCACAGCCAGAGTACGTTTTTGTACAAAGAAAACATAACTTTTTGTTAGTGTTGAGGTAGTATAAACAAATGCAGGTAATTTAAAATATACTTGAATGGTATAGCAAAATAAAGCTGTGTCTAAGAGAGGGACTTTGAAAGCCCAAGCTTGAAGAATGTGTGCACCATAATTTACCAAAAAAAATTCTGAGGTTACTGTAAAATGTTTAGAGAGATGCTTGACAACAAAGTTATTTTTTAAAATGTTTAACTGCAAGATGTGCATACTAAAATATTATTTTTTATTAAAATGCACTCTTCAGTTTCTCCCCTGTTTGGGCTATTAGGGGCAGATCTGCTATGACTATTCTTGTAGAAATATTTTTATTGTCCCATGCACTCTTGTCTTTGGCTATGTAACTAAGAGTAGAATTGTTGGGACATAAGCTACATAAGCTAAGTCTCTGTGTAATATTAATGGATACTTTAGGCAGAAGAATTATATAAACTGACATTTTTAAACTATCCTCAAACTGTTGATATGAAACTAGAATGTAAGATGGTGAAAGTGGAAACACAGAAACTGATTAAGAGTTGGCTATAGGAATTGAGATGTTGATGATGGAAGATGGTAAAAGCAATCAGATTCTGGATAAAGTTTGATGGTAGAAACAATAAGATATCCATATTAATTAAATGCGGGTTATAAGAGCAAACAGAAATTTAACAACTTTTGTACCATTTTGAACTTTGACATTGAACAGACTTTCATTCAAGTTTATGAAAGAACTGTAGGGTGGGACTGCCTGGATTTTACTGTTAAATATTGTTTATCAACTTATGTTAATTTGACTTTTGTTTCATAAAAAGAAGGAGAATTCACTTCCAGGGTATACTTACTTTCTAGCAAGTAGAATTTCAATGAACAGCAATCAGCTAGATATTTTTAAATCAAACTTTTATTGACTCACACCTAATAATGTAGACACTAATATCACATTTTACAAAAATATTAAATTAAGGCATAAAGACAAGAAATTTCACAAGAAGTCATAAAGAAGTTATCAATAGGTATATGAAAAGGTGTTTAGCATCACTAATCATCAGGGAAATACAAACCAAATAGGACATCACTTCATTTGTGTGAAGGTGGGTTTCTTTAGAAAGACTAGTGTTAACCTGAAACCCTAAGAGTTTATGCTAAAGAATATTGTTTCTTTCCCTTAGTTTAGGAAGTAGAGTTTGAATAGAACCCGGAGAAAGACAGGTTACATTTCCTGTATTCTAAGGCCCTAGTGTCTGATGCTACAGAGAAAGCAAAACAAACTGTGAATTTGCACTTGAAACTGATTGTCTTTGACAGCTAGTCCAAAGTGAAAAATTCCAACTGCTAGACTCAGGTTGTTTTTAAAAGTGTTACTTCCAAAGAAACTGCCCATGAGAAGAAGGGTAATCATAACTTTCAGGTTCTGGAGACTACCCCAAGGGTGGAAACTCACAAAACTTCTGAGGCTGCCCAGGATGCCAGGCAACAGGACTTACAAGTATGAAGAAATTAATGTCCCTGGGGAAAACTTGGCCATGAAAATAGGGATTGTGTAAAGACTATAAATTCCATTCCCTCAATACCCAGCTCAGTTTCCCCAAGTCCCAGTGGCTCCATGAGTGAGGAAGGTGTACTGTGTACAGAACTTGGGTTTACAGGAAAAGCTTGGACTAGGTTAGTGTGGCCCAGTGACCTGTACTGGTTTTCCTTCTTTTTTGGCATTACTTCCTTTCCCCCTCACACTTGCTGCTGTGGGACTGAATCTGCTTATTTAGAAACTTTGCCTCTGCCTGTGTTCTGAAAGACTTTGTCTCACTTCTTTGGGACTTTGTTTATGGCCAGGGGTGGACAATAGTCCTGCAAGGTCAATTCCCTGAAACCAAGCCATTTAGGTTGATTTCTCTGTAGTAAAATTACATTGTGCTCTCCTACTTGTATATATTTCTGTAGTAAAATTACATTGTGCTCTCCTACTTGTATATATTCTGTTTCTTTTCAGCAAGTCTCAAAATCAGTGAAAAGGGATAGTTGACCTCAGACTTCAGTACATAAAACATTTCTCTCCTTGCTCTTAATTTTTAAACACCACCTACAACTCTTTACTACTTTAAAAAAATCTGCTCTACATTGTAAACTCTCTGAAATCAGTGGCCATTAGATTTACATAAATTCCTTACAAAATTTAGTAGAGCATAGCTAATATAACATATAACAGGCATGTAACTTTTAAACTAAACAAAACTATTTTCCACCTTCCCTGCCCCTCCCCCACAAAAACCACATTATTAAAATGACCCTTATTTAAAGGTCATGAAGATATGAAAACTTAGAGTAGGTAAAATAATAGAGACCCAAAACAAAGTGAAAACAATTGACAAAAACATCCAAAAATCCTTTAAAAACTCTAACTGGACATTTTTTAACTAAAAAATTGGGAGCAAATATTATAAACTAAATCCTTTGATGGGTTATATTTAATTAAAAGGTAGATCCTGTTAAAATAACTGCAATTCCATATAGTTCCAGTCACTAAATTTTATTTATTGAATTACAGGTAGTTTTCATCAGATGATAGAGAAGGATCCAGCTTTAGAGGATAAAGAACAGGCAATACAGTTTACAATCTTTGGTTATAAAATTGTTGTCTAGAATTAGTTGTTCTTGCAAAAGGAAGCTTTGAAAAATATTCTACATGCTATTAGAGTACAATTTTATAGTATGGCTCAAAATAATCAAATATTCCAGGGTGTGTGTGTGTCTTTTTAAGGGAAAAAGATAATTGATGAAGCAGTAATTGATTGTTTATTAAATGTCATGTAGGAAGAAGATACCTTGCAATTAATAGCTCATGGTAAATATAATTAATCTTTGTTTTGCAAGTGAGAAAACTAAAATTCAGAAATTAATACCAAAAGAAAGTAAATTTTTTTATTATGTATAAACTGATTAAATAAATGAATTAATCAGACAGTGACACAAAATGTCCATGTATGTGATAGGTGATAAGAGAAAGAGGCAGAAAATTAAAATGTACTCAACACATAATTATATGACAGACATTGTGCTAGATAGTTTAACTATCAGGCCTCTTTAAATATCAAATTGTGACAAGTAGATCCACCATAAGACAATAAATACAACAGATCTGTAAAAACTGACCCAAAAATGTTCATTGTAGTGTAAGAAAATAAATTTAATTGTAAAAATGTACATGGTTAATACAACAATAAATAGTATTTTGAAAATAAAGCTATCATATAAACTGCTGGAGTTTTAATCTATGTTGATATAATATATCTGACAACTATAACATTAAAGTCAGTGGAAAAGAGTAGTAAAAGGTCTAAAAAGCTTCATGATTTCTATATTTTATGAGAAGTAGTAGAACTAAAATTAAAATTTGAAAATGTAAGTATAATCTGAAAAGCAATTATTAAAATCACAATACAAAGATATATAGCCAAAACTCCAATAATAAATGAAAACAGAATCTAAAATTTCCAATCATAAACTAAATAGGAAAAAAAAAACAGAGACTTTCAAAGAGAAGATTAAAACTGAAAGCAAATAATATAATAGCAGCTCTCAATTCAGCCATATCAGCGAGTACATTAAATGTCAATAGTCTAAACCCAGGGTTAACAAATCATTATTTGTACCAAATAGAGCCACCATCTAATTTTCTGAATGAAAATTAATTCAAAAACAATTACTACTTATTAATTTATGTATTTTCTATGGCTGCTCTGATGTTATAAAGGCAAAGTTGAGTACCTGCAATAAAGACCATATGAATTGTGAAACCCAAAATATTTCTATGTAAACTTTTGCAGAAAAGTTTGCTCACCTCTGTTCTTAATTAAAAGGCAGAGAGAATGCGAAGTGGTTATAGTGGCCATTTTCAATCAAATTAAAAGGAAACGTCAAGAAAAAGTATTGCCAGTGATAAAGGAATCTTTCAAAATTATAAAAGAAGAAAGTCATTAGGAAGATACAACAATGCATAAATCTACCTAATAATAGAACTTCAAAGTATATTTATGAATCAAAAAATTGAAGGATTAAAGAGTGAAACAACCAAATCTACAAACTGTACCAGTTTGACAAGTTGATTCCAAAATGCATCTGAAATGCAAATGAATTAGCATAGCCAAATCAGCTGAAACAACGAAAATGACTTTGGATTTATTATAAAGTCATGATAATAGAGTTTGATGCTAGTAAAGAGATAGATATATTTATAAATCAATGGAATAGAATAGTCTAGATATGGGCTCAGGCAACAGAAGTGTTAAGACAATTCAGTGAAAGAGAAGAAAAATACTTTCAACATAAGTTGTTATACTATATCAATATTATATCAATATTAGAAAATAATAAATCTTAGTTCAGACTCATATGTCTTTGTTGAATTTTCTTGCTGTTCTATTAATTAAGAAGAAAAGTTTTCTGTTTTACTCCATATAAAAATATCATATCAAGTGAATCACAGATTTAAAAGAAATTATGGAATTATAAAGCCAAAGGAAAACAGAAGTATATATTTACAATTTAGGAATAGGCATCTTTTTATATTTTTAAACTAAAAACCAAAATAAATGCAACATGAAAATAGAAAATTGAAGAATTGAACTAAATTAAAATACTTTTGATTATAGAATAACATTAAAAATTAGAAAACATCATTTGCAAAGCATATATCAGACAAAAGATGTTTATATAAAGATATAAAGAATTCTTATAACAGAAAAACAACTGGATAAAAATGTGGAGAAAATTCAAATAGCTGTTTTGAAAAATATACAAATCACTAATAAACAATAAAAGATGCTCAGCAAAATAAATCACCAGGGATATGAAAATTAATACTAAAATGCAATACCACTATATAACTCTTACAATTGTTAATGTAATAATAATGAAATCTGGCATTCCTGAGTGTTAGTGAGGATACAAGACAACTGTCACTTTCATAGATTATTAATGGTAATAAAAAATTGTTACTGCCACTCTAGATAATAGTTTAATGTTTTTTTAAAAAATTAGACATGTAATATATCATTCTTTCTTCTGCCTTTTGGGTATTTTTCTATGAGAAATGAAAGTACATGTATCAAAAATACTTTGTGTGTGTGCATGTAGGTACCTAATGTGTGTGCAGGTATTTATGTATTATACACACATATGTATACATACAAGTTAGAAGCAGATGAAATAATTATTGACAAGTATATAAGAGAAATAAACTGATATATTCATACAATACTACTCATCAATAAACAGGGAAAATAAACTATTGACACACACCAGCATGAATAAACCTCAAAATTATTTATTTATTTTTTACATTTTATTATTTTCTTATAACCTTGGTTCTTTTGTGCAATTATTGATCCCATTATGTATGACACTCCCATTTCCTCTTCCTCCCCTCATACCGTACCCTCTGGTCACTCCGACTCCCCTCTCTCTGTGATTTGTTGGTTAATGAAGTTGTTGTTCAGTTGGTCATTGCTTGACCCATTGGTCTCTTCCTTCATCTCGTAAATGTTCTTTTCCTGGATAGGACTTGATCTCTTGTGACTTGTTAGTCTATGATGTTTAAATTTCTAAGAGTAACATTGAGGTGGGTAGCCAGTTCAAGCTCATTTGGCACCTCTTGTAAGGCAGGTATGTGGTAGTGTTCTCCAGGCTCCTTTATTGTGGCATTTCCTGTTGTGAAGTTGACAATCTCCTTTTCTCCAGAGCCAGAATTTTCTTCTTTGATGTCTACAGATATGAACATGTTGAAAACTGTAAGCACACTGGCCTGTGAGAATGAAAGTGACAGATAATAACCACCCCCCAAAAAAAATTATTTGGAACTGTACATTTACCATTTTCTTTTCACTTACTATGCTCAAAATTACCAATATATGCAATTTTCTTTAGCAGGTAAATATTTCAGAATGGTTACTCAATATCAACAGATTTTTTTCAGCTTGTTTTCCTTATTTTTCAATCGCTCTTTTGTGCTGTTTTCCTTCCTCCACTGAAGTTAACCTTAATGAACTGCTGCTGAAAAGCCAGTAAGTTATTATGTGGTACCTAGTTTAAACTCCATTTCTTACATTTGAAGCTTGCTTAATTAGTACAGATTGGGGTGGTGGCAACATTTATCTTGAATTGCTAATTAAAATAATAGCACAAGAAGTGAATAGACCATTTATCTATAAGATTATAACTTTCTGTAAGACAAAGTTAGTTATTTAGTTAATTAATTAGTATGCAGGATAAAACTCACTTCTGCTTTTATTGTATTTACTCTAGCAATAAACAGAAAGTTTCGGTACTTAATGTTTATTCACTCTCTGGCTGCTTTCCTAAGTACCAAAAAATAGTTGCATCTAAAGTGCCAAATATTTCCTGGCAGTAGAAGTCAAATACTTCCAGTAAAGGTCTTATATAACTTGGTTTTTAGAGTAATTACACATCACTAGAGACAATTCATGATTTCAGAGCTGAAAATGACTCAAGAGATCACCTAAATCAGATGACTGTATTTCCAGGTGAGTTGACTCTAGCCCTACCTGTGAGTGACTTCCAAATGAACAAAGTGAATCATTTGTTTATTCTTCTCTTTATTCAATCCGTAGCTTCTTATTTTGGCATTTGGTCTAATAATTGATTAAATTAATACCATACAAGAGCCCATCGAGTTATTATTTTAAGTTGTGATTTTGTACTTTGACTACCCCAAAGAATAGAGTATATAACAAATTAAAAAGTAGTCCATACTCTCTCCAGTCTGTCCCCCAATATACACATTCCAGTATCATAAACAGATTGAGGTTCCTACTCTCTGTAATTTTGCTAAAATTGACTGAGGGTTTTAGTATCTTTAGACACCTGATTAAATAAAGATCCATTTCCACATTACATATTCCAAAGTTCCTTGTTCAATAGTCCAATAAACACTAATTACAACTCAGGTTCACTTTCTGTTTAAATGTGATAAGATCTATTTTAAGTCTTAAAAACTTATGGTTGTTTCTGTGTAGAGATTTACCTGTAAGAGTTAAAATAGGGATATAAATTATCTAACTACATTAATGTATTATATAGTGAAATAGATTAATATGCAAAGAAGTGAACTTAACTGAAAGGCATATTTGTTACAAATACATCTCTGTGTACTGGAGGAGGAGAGCATCACAGCACAGTGAATGGTTACTACTTCTCCATGGTTTACATGCTGATGTTTTAGATTCTAATGCTCAGTGTGCCATGAAGTGGACTCCCTCAATGAGAATCAACTGGGAAGGAGGAAGGTAGATACATGAATTGAGGTGAAACAAAGATGTAAGGGGCAAACACATAGAGAATGGACATGTGAAGAAGACACACATGGGTGAGAGATGTTTGCAGAGCTGTTCCTGGGACTTTAACATTTTGGCAGATACAATAAAGTCCTGACCTTAGCCTTGTGATGGATTATGTGGGACATTTTGAAATCTGAGTTTCTCCTTCTGTCCTAGTTCTCTGGTATTTGCCAAAGTACTTTCTTGTGGTTCCTTGCCAGAAGGTGTCTTAGACTTGTAACAAACTTGGCTCTCAGCCATCTGGCTTCAGGTTGAATCTCTTTGCTTAGGTATTTGCCAATATGGGAACAAGCAATTTTTGGGAGTTTTATCGGGAATCTATTGTCTGAACTCTTTCCCTCCCTCATTATCTTCCTCACTCCCTCTCTTACCCCCCCAACCAAGCTGTTAAAAATATTTCGCACTGAGTCTGCCTTTTTTATATATACCTTTGTGCAAAGTGATAGCTGGACCCTCATTTAAAACATGCACCCTTTAAAAGTTTGGTGTCTTTGAGTATCCTCATTCATACACTTACATTTTGAATATGAATTTGACAGATTGGTTATAGGTAGTCAGAAAAAGAATTATTTATTGTTCTAAGTTTGGATCCTAGATCTCATAGTAGATAATGACATAATTTCATGTAGAATATCAAGGAGAGTATAAATAATTAGGCTTGGAGACCATTAATCTAATAAATCTGGAAAATAATAAACTTAAGTTACAAATTGAATGAAAAGTCAAACAGACTGAAAATGTCAGTGTTAAAAAATGTGAGAGCAATGAGCATGTAACTATTATTTAAACACACATGACTAGAGATAATCACCTATGGAGAGAATATACATAGAACTGTGATTTCCCAACATTTAAAGTTCGGGTGGAAAAAAGAACAGCAATGAGACAGAAAATGTGTAGCAGGCATGGTAGGAGAAAAAAAATGGGATATTTTCAGTCAAAAAATAATAAATTAGCCATCAGAAAAATATATATCAAATCACAATGAGATATCATTTTACAAGCAGAAAAATAGATAACAACTGGTGATGAGGATGTGGAGAAAATGGAATGCTCATAAACGGCTTGTGCATGTAAAGTGGTGCAGTCACATTGGAAAAGAAAATCAGCAGAGTTTTAGAAAAATTTTAGTTGCCTAACTGGCGTGGGACAGGAAGATGCGATTTGATACAGGATTTCCTTTTGTGGCTATAAAACCTCTAAAATTGATCAAGATGTATGTAACTGTGAAAAATACTAAAAATTATGAAACTGTACCCACTTAGTAGTGAATGTATAGAACATGGACTGTCTTAATAAATTTATGATAAGAAAAGATAGTCTGATGGCAGAACATTCAACTATACTAAATATTACTGAAAATAGTGGTTAGCCGCTGCTTTCAGCAAGAAAATCAGTCATGTTTTTGACAAAGGAGTTGAGTACAAGAGCCCACATGGGATGAAGTAAAATGATGAGTAAATGGAAACTATAAAAGTGGACAGTTGTTACTCCTTTTTTTGATATATAAAATCATATTTTTATGTGCTGGTAAATAAGTCAGTAGAGAAAAACAAATACAGAATCAAGGACAGAGCAGTAACTGCAGCAATACCAGAGATCAAAGATCACATTGATTATTGAATCCAGTGGAAATAAGAGAGGTTGACCCTTGATAGAGAAAGAATTTTCATTTCAAAAGAAAAGAAGACAATGTAATACGAATTTGGATTCAAGTTGGTTGGTAGATTTGTTAGTGGAAAAATGAGAAATTTTCTGATGAACATTTTCCAATAGTGTTTAACTACACAGTTACTAACATGGCTAAATATTAAACTAGGAAATTACCAAAAGGATGGGAAAGTAAAGTGGGTTTCTGAATGCGGAAGTATAAATACTCACTGTGGAAAATTATAAAATTCAGTTATAGTTTTGTGTCTCATAGGATTTTGTAGAGTGGGAACTTCAATTGCAATTGTCAACACATGTAAAAATATCTTCAATAATCTTTAACTGCTGTAATGTAAGTAGGTAATAAGTAAATGATTGAATTTAAACATATTTGAAGTTATTTTCCCAATAAACAAAACAAAGGTTAAGTAAACATGATATTTTGTGATGATAATTTTAGATATCAGGGTAGAAGGGAAAAGAAGACATGAAATGTGTTATGATGGTTTAAGTAAGTCATGTGGAGTTAAATACATCTTAAAAAAAAAAAAACCTTTTCTTCCCTTGCTTGAAGAGTGAGATGAGAATATATTGATGGTATATTAGAAGAGTAGCATGCTTTAAAGAAGTTATTTGTGGTCCTGAGGTAGTAGAGATGATAAGTTGAAGATGTCACTAAGAAGGTGTATGAATGAAGTGGAATGGCTAGGAATGGAAGTCTATGTTTACAAACAAAATGGGAGGAATGGTTACAAAGAATCATGGTGAAGATATCTGAGTGGTATGGAGATGAGAAAACCACATGGGGTATACAACAATGTAAGAAAAGGATAGATGGACAGACAGATGGATGGATGGATAGATAGATAGATAGATAGATAGATAGATAGATAGATAGATAGATAGATAGATAGATAGATAGATAGATAGATAGATAGATAGATAGATAGATAGATAGATAGATAGATAGATAGATAGATAGATGATATACAGACAACTTTTTTTAAAGACCAAGATATTGGATGAATCACCCATATACAAAATGAAGTCACAAAAATCAATGTGAGAAAGTGGAGGAAGAGACTTTATAAAAATATCGAGTAAAAGAGGGAGAATAACCGGTAGATTGATTGATGATGCTGACAATAAGGAAAAAGAGCAAGTGATATAATCTGATAACATATACTGATTCCACAAAAATTTATATTGTTTGGAAGTGAAGAAAAATTTTGTGAAATGGCAACAGAAAGCAAAAACAAACTTGTTTTCTCCCCCAGGGAAGGTGTTTTCTCAGAAATTTGCTAATGGTAGATCATTGTTCCTGAGAAAGGAAAAAAATTGGAGAGTACAGAAAAAGCTGCTAAGTAGTTGGGATTATGATTGGAGTGAAGAGGAATAATTTTGGAGTCAGACCTGAGAATTCAACTTGAAGGCAAATCTATGCTTTTTGTTCTTATTGACAATAGGATAGCAATTCCATTTGGCATACTTAGGACTTAGTTGGAAGGTAGAGACCTAATGTGCTACTCTTCTCTCCTGCAGTTTACAGTAAAATGTCAAGCTAAACTAGAGACAGTTATATATGCCAGTGATGTGAACACAAATTCTATACAAAGCTCTCCAAGATTATTTTGTATCAATAAATCTCTTGGTCAGATTTGGCAGTCTAAATTCCATCATGAATAATGAGAAGAATCACTGCTAAATTAAAATATATAATACTCTGAATTCTAAATCATATTTTTAAACTAGGAAAAATCATTCACATAGAAGTATTAAGCTAAACTTGTTTTAATTAAGAATTAAACTTATTGGTAAAGAAGAGTGTACAACAGTAAATAAATTCTGAAGATATCCTTTAGTGATTTTTATGGCTTATGGCTATTTCTAAACAACTTCACTTTAAAATGTGAATAATACACAGAGAACAAACATGAGAGTAAAGAAGATATGCATGAATCAAACACAAATAAGTGATCATTTTATACTAATAATCTAAAACTGTTCAAAAATCATTTGCAGAAAACATGATGTATAGTGAAAACTTTATCTTTAAGCTGAAATATTTCTGATAGGCAATAGAGTACCACCAAGAAGTCATTATCCTTATTTAATTTATAGATACTAGTTTCAGTCATCTCATGGTTTGGCAACTGAATATTAAGAACAAACTTACGTACAGCAGTGAAAAATATTACGATTGATTTTGGAGAATGGGAATAAAAGAAAACTTTGTGATTACATATTACTATCTGGAAATCAAAAAATTGATCTTTTAATTGAATGTGTTTTTAACAAATGGTTTTTTAAACAACATGATTCTCTAACTCTAAAGTATATTTATAGTATTGTAACCCAACATTGCCTTAAAATATTTAAATAAATATGATCAGGTTTTCATATCAATACTTGTAGAATGAATGAATGAGTGAATGAATGAATGAGATTTCCAGATTGGTAAACAGAAAATTGTTTTTTATGGTGTACGAAAATATCCTGCCTCTAGTTACAAATAAGTTTGAGTAGAACTAGCCGTTTTTATCTTTTCTTATTTTATCTTACGACTTATACTTGCTGACCCTTCTTTATTGTTTTTATCTACTTTTATAGACTCTGTCTTATGATTTGCTTGACTTAGAAACTTTGAATAATAAGGAAATGAGGGTTTAAACTAGGTTTTATAGTTCTCTCTCATCTTGCAAAATTCTCATACTAATTCTTCACATGTAGTGGAGGTATATTAAGTACTATCGATTGCTAAAATAATTTAAGTATTATTTTTATAAATTTATTCAGATAACTTATTAAATCAATTTAATATGTGGAAATCAAAATTTCTCCATAGTAGGTATTTCAGGAATCAGGATACATGAGTTCTTTATATGTTCAAGATGCTCACAGTCTAGTTAGGGAGAAAGACAAATAATAACTAAACAAACAAAAAATATATCACATTTTAGATTGATGTGTATCAAGAAACAAGCAAAGTGATGATAAGGTGATGAAAATAACCGATATAGAGCACCAGAAGGGAAGTTTTTTTTTGTTTTGTTTTGTTTTGTTTTGCTTTGTTTTAAGTCCCTTGGTAGATAAACTACATGAGAAACATGAGAAGGAAGTGGAATGAACCACAAAAATGTCTTGGAAAAAAATGGACTGGACAAAGGGATAGCAAATACTGACTTCAGAACTAGAATGGGTTTAGCATTTTTGAGAAACAGCATGGTGGCTAATCCTGAGATATAAGAAATGAGGACAAAGAGTCAGATAATTTTCAGCCTTGAGGAAAATACTAAAATATTTTGATTTTATTCAAATTGTGATGTGAAACTATTACTTGTTTTTTTGAGAAAGGGAATGGAATAAACTGATTGAGGTTTTAATTTGATCATTCTAATCTATAAGGAAAATAAATTGCAAAAAAAAGGTTGAAAACAACAAAGCAAATGGTAATCCATTTAGGTAAAATACATTGTTTAGATATGGCTGGTAACTGGGACAGGGGATGACGAAAAGCAGAATCAGAGTAAACATATGGAAATTAGGAATGATAAACTTCAATTATTAAATAGAAGTGGGGTATAAGATAGAATGAAATGATAAAGTATAACTCCAGGTGGTTAGTTTGATAAATAGGAAAAAAGAAGTTTATGTTTCTTAAAAAGGAAATATCTCAGAAGTAGAAATTTATGTTTGGAAAAAAAAATGTCAACACAAGCTAATAGTTGAGTTGTTTAGGAGATACAATTTAGTCAGAACACATTTTGAGCACCTAAGTATCAGATCAAGTACTATGCTGTAAACTGATAAATAGAAATAAATAAGGCACAGCTCACCTCAATTTGTTAATAATTCATAAGTTCTTCCTAGATTGTCGTATATTTCAGAAGATTGAGACATTAGCTCCAGTTTACATAAGAAACAGAAATCTAATATCTCATCCCAATGTTTTAATTGAACCCCTATTTTCTCGATTTCTCCAATAGTAAGGACACAAAAGTTATTTGACTTTCAGTGGATATCCACCAAAAGCATTTTGAATGGTACTCTTGATAGTTAATTGGTATGGATTATTGATCTATATAGAATAGTGCCTAATACCCAATCTGGTAGAAAGCATTGGAAAATAATACAAATAATTACCTATATTCTGTTCTCTATAACTATTGCGCATGCAGTGTTATTTGGAAGGATAATGTGATTTAGTGATCTCTGTAGTATGGAGAAGCAGTAATAGAGAATATAGAGAACAACAGTAGCATGAAACAATAAAAACACTGGTGGCAAACCAGAACTTTCCCACTGGGGAAAATTTTTTAAATGGGTTTCAATTTTCCATTGTATGAAGTTAAAAGAAGCCAACTTTCCTGAGCTTGCAAATAACACTTTTGGTTAAGTTATGCATGCTCTGTTTAGTTCTCAAAGTGTCTTTTTAATGATTCCTAAATTGGTTGCCAAGAGTTGACAATCAAAAGATTTTGTATCTCTTTAAATTAAAAAAAGTCTGGTAACACCGAAGATAAGATCTATATTCCTGTAAAACAGCTGACTAGACCTGATTAAATGCCATGTCTTTTAATTTAGCGGTTTGCCACATTTCCAAACATTCAGTTTTGGCTCCCAATTATTTAGACCATGTGTCAATTTTAAGTTGTCCAAACCAAGGCTGATTTACTCCTCCCCCCCCCTCAATTGTTGAACTTTTCCTCAAAATTCCATCCTCCACACATAAGCATCAATTTCAATGGTCTTTCACAGTAAAAAATCACATTTTATCAATCCACTGTCTAAATGCACCTGGCTCTGCTCTGTTTAATTTGTAAAATCAGTAATATTATATTAATAATTATAATGCATGTGAATATAATAATCATTTTAATAAATGATACTTTGTGAACTAATCCTAGAATTTGCATCCAAAGAAAAGTAATCTCATATAAGGATTAGATAATATAACCTTTTTTTCATTTATCTCATAAATTCAGCAATCTGCTTTATTTTTTTGGTATATGGAAATGCTTATTTTTATTTTAGATTATATAATTTAGAATTTATCAACATGATCATTGGAAAATTTCTAATGTCAGCCGAGGAGATATTTATTCTTAAAAAAAAAAAAATGTTCTTTATATGGGAGTTAGTAAATTCTTGGAAATAATTGAAATCCCAAAAGTAAATTATAATCCATCATTTGTTATTGTTGTTTTTAAGATAGTCTCAAAATAGAACATGCCATCTCAAGTACTGACTGAAATCTCAACCATGTGATTTCCACTAAAGACAATTAATTGAATTGATAGTTCCCAAAATAATTTCTTGGAAATCGTCTAGTCTGTCTCAAGGTCAGAAGTTGAGGGTTTGATAACTTATCTTTTTATTTCTTTGCCATAGCAAAAGCTCTAGTAAAAGTTATAATTTTTTTATTTAAAAATGGGTGGTAATCATTTGAAGAAAATAATCAGAAGAAATATGATTATGACCTTCTGATCAATTTTTCTATCCACCTGCTTTTTCATCTATATATAAAAATCTAAATAAAATATTTTATGAAAATAATAACATATATAAGAAAAAATATAAAAAACTGAAATAGTAGACATCGAATGCATTTCTGTTTACATGATATCAAAAAAAGATCTATACACTGATTTTATGTGTATCTTATGCTGATATTTTATTTATCAACCTCCTCATTTTAGTAACGCTGTATTTTTTAAAGTATTTTCATGATAGGTAATCATTCAGTAATATACACTCATACACTCATCATTAAAGTAGGAACAAATAACTATCACCTATTAAAAAGTACGAATGTGTGTCAAGCAAAAAGATAAAAGATAAAGACATTTGTATAGTACCCATTTAGGAAAAGATCTTATTTTGTGTTCTTATCAAAGTCTGACTTTTAGAAGATGTTTTAAAGTAGTAACCAAGCAGCCAAAATAAGCATTACTATCTAATGATCATTTAATTTATCTTGACTATTTTTGAAAAGATCAGTTGAATTTATATAAAATGCAGTCACCTGAAAGAAGGGATAAAAACATGCTTTATACACTGTGTGCTAAAGTAAGATGCCATTAATGATTGCATAATAGCAGATAGTATAAATGCTCTCTTAAAGATAAATGTCCTTGGTTTTCCGTGTACCTACAATATTCAAATGTCTAATAAACGATCACCTTGTAATACGTAGTTGATAGATCTTTATAGTTCATTTTTATCCATCAACATATGCACATATAAAGGTCATGACATGTTTGAGATACCCTGAATTGTAATCCATGGGCTATGAGGTATCCATAAATTCCCTGGAAGTATGCTTCAAATGTTTTGTATATGTGCTTTATTTTTGTGGGGAAGATTTAGTTGTCTCAGGTTTGCACTGATATCCGAGGATAAAGAGGTTAAGATTTCATATATCTAAACAGCCCAAATATAGTAATTCCCTGTTCGTGGTACTGTCTATAAATGACAGCACAAGCACATACTCAAAACATATTTTTTAAAATTCCAACCTGCTTGGTACCATCCCATGTTCCAGACCACAAACGTAAGTTTGCTAATATGAGGTCATATTATATTGTTTATGTCTTTGCAAAATTTTGCATGATAATATATATTTATATATGGTATTACATTTTCTAGACATTTTTCTAGATTATGAGAAGTCAATTTGAGAAATAGAAAGACAAGTAGGACTGACTGGCAGATAATGGGACAGGGTGTGATTAGCACGTAATAAGGTCTGACTGTGAGACAAGGGTTATGTTATGTAGGAAGTGGTGGAAAACTTGTATTTTTTTTTCTCTTGATAAAAAGCCACGGGAGATTTGCAGAAGATGATTATTATAGTTATTTATATTTTTAAGAGCTCACTCTGACTACTGTGAAGAATATACTTTAAATGAAAAAAATTGTGGAAATAATGAAAATATTTAGAAAGCAAATGTAGTATCTTAAGAAAGATGTGATTTAGTCTAGGTGACAAAAGAGGGATGGAGTCACAGTATGAGGATGCATCTGATCTATTTTTAAGTAGAATAAACAGAAATGTTGATTGCTTAATGATTTGAGCTTAACTGTAACGGCAGGGTATTAACAGTATTTTTTACTAGGCTTATGTGAAAATCCATGAAGATCACAGACTTTTTAATCTCTGCAATTAGAAAAGTCAACTTACAACAACTCCTATATAAGGTAGCATAATTGAAATTGTATTTTAGTTCCTCCAGCAAGTCTACAAAGAGAATTTGTAATCATATTTTTAATAACCCTTAAGATTCCCTGTAATTCTTTCAGTGAGTCCACAAAAAAGAAATTATTTTCAGGATGATATAAGCATTCTATTACCTTTTTAGCTGTGTTGACATTAACACTGATGGCATAAAAATATTGGTGGTTAAAATTACTGGTGCCTTCAGGGATGGTTCAACATTCGAAAATCAATCAACATAATCCACCACATCAACAAAGAGAAGAACAAAAACTATATGATCATATCAATAGATGCAAAAAAAGCATTCTATATAGTTCAGCATCCTTTCATGATGAAAGCCCTGGAAAAAATTGGTATAAAAGGAACACACCTAAACATAATAAAAGCTATATACGACAGACCCACAGCAAATATCCTCAATGGGGAAAAACTGAAACCATTACAATTAAGGTCCGGAACCAGGCAAGGATGCCCACTCTCTCCATTCCTTTTCAACATAGTTCTGGAAGTCCTAGCTAGGGCAATAAGACAAGAGAAAGACATAAAAGGAATCCAAATAGGAAATGAAGAAATAAAGTTATCATTATACGTGGATGATATGATTCTCTATGTAGAGAACCCAGAAAAATCAACAGAAAAACTGATTGAAATAATAAACCGAGTTGGTAAGGTAGCTGGATACAAAATCAACACGCAAAAATCAACAGCATTCATATATGCAAAGAATCAATCAGAAGAAGAAGAAATTAGAAAAAACACCCCATTTACCATTGCACCAAAGAAAATCAAATACTTGGGAATTAGCCTAACAAAAGACATAAAAGACCTATACAAAGGAAACTATAAAACATTCTTAAAAGAAATAGAAGATGATGTAAAAAAATGGAAAGACATTCCCTGTACATGGATCGGAAAAATCAACATTATCAAAATGGCTATACTACCAAAGGCCATCTACAGATTCAATGCAATTCCAATAAAGATCCCAATGACATATTTTAAAGAGATAGAACAAAAATCACTGAAATTCATATGGAACAACAAAAGACCCCGAATAGCCAAAACTCTATTGACAAACAGAAGAGAGAATGGAGGTATTACTATTCCAGACTTCAAACTGTACTACAAAGCCATAATACTTAAAACAGCATGGTGCTGGTACAAAAACAAACAGACCAATGGATCAGAATTGAATATCCAGAAATAAAACCACACATATACAGTCAATTAATCTTTGACAAAGGGACAAAAAACATACCCTGGAACAAGGATAGCCTCTTCAGTAAATGGTGCTGGGAAAACTGGATAAAACCTGTAAAAAAATGGGCCAGGATAACACCCTCACACCCTGTACAAAAATTAACTCAAAATGGATAAAGGACATGGAAGTGAGACCTGCAACCATAAAATACATAGAAGAAAACCTGGGCAAAGCCCTTCATGAATTTCACCTCAGAAATCCATTTGGTGAAACAACAATGACTGGCAAAAAAATGAAGGAAAGCATAAACAGCTGGGACTATATAAAAGTAAAAAGTTTCTGTTCAGCAAAAGAGACAATAAACAAAACAAAAAGAAACCCAACTGACTGGGAGAAAATTTTTGCTCTGCAGATAAGTGACAAGGGTCTGATAACAAAGATCCACAAAGAGCTCCTACAGCTCAACAAAAACAAAGCAAAAAAACCCAATCAAAAAATGGGGAGAAGAACTAAAAAGACACTTCACCAAAGAGGAGATACAGATGGCTAATAGACA
>PVHY01002815.1:0-119222 GCA_004024945.1 Uropsilus gracilis
AAAAAAAAAAGATTAAAGGGCTAAACATGGACAAACAACAAAAAGAAAGGAGGCAAAGTGACAGAGGAGGTGTGGTGTTGTGGGTATTCCCATGGGGATCAGCAATTATACAATCATGTATTGTAAAAAATCCAAAAATAAAATTTAAAAAAAAAGAAACTTCCATTATTAAGGAAATTGCATTAGAATTCCTTCAGAAAGCAGATAAATTTGGTTTGTTGGCTAGAAAGAGACACAGAGGCTTAGTATGCTTAGTACAGATGCCAGTTATCTGTGAATATGAATTTGCTTTTGTGCCCACTATGTGCAAAGCCATGACAATATCCCAACTCCCAACTTCTCATTGTTTGGAGAATCCCCTCCCAGAAATGCACAGAGAGCATTTGATCTTAATTTATATATTCACCATAGTTTTCTTCACTATGGACTTATTTAATATAAAATATGCTCTTTTCCCTAATAAAGGTGTTAGATTCTGTATGAAGTAGGTAAATCATAAGGAAGGAATAGTCACACTCCTCTGAGTGGGTTCCCTGTGGGAGTTGATCCTGAGTCACTATAAATAGAACTCTTTCATAGTTGAGATTCAGGGAATGCTAACATTTGACTTAATCAGCCAAAGCTCCTCCAGATTAGTGCTACATGACTGACATGTCACCTTTGTGTTTCCATCACATTGCTCCCCCTGGGAAAGTGAAGAAAGCTCCACAAACACTGGGAAATGACAGGGTGGGAAGGACATTTTTACTAGAGGAATAAAAAGAAGGCCTCAAGAAGGGTGGCCACAACTCCTCTGATGCTTGTGTGCCCAGGCTGAACCCTCAGCAAATGGTCATGCAAATGCTGCCCCCCACCTCCTTGCCTTTTAGATGTGATAAACACTGAAAAATTTGCCTCTTTTCATGTGTTTCAGGTGTTTTCCTATGACTTTTATCATCCTCCTCACCCTCTCATAAGGTAGGAAGGCAATAGGTGTAAGTGCTGTGTGTGGCAATTATAAAGCTGCTAACTGTTCATTCCAAATCCATATTGTTCTGCTCTATCCCTGTGAGGAGGATTCCAGAAATGGTCTCACTTTGCTAGTTGTTCCCATTTTCACCAACAGGGGTCACTAGAGGGAACCTGAAGTCAGGAGAGGATCTTGTTCCTTCCCATTTGCTTGCTGCCTCAGTGCTTCTCAGCAATGGTTCTTCGCCCTGACAGAGTTAACACCACCTTCTTCATCCTCCCTCACTTAACTCTACTCACCTTTATCCTCCTCCATCTTCTTCTGGCATTTAGTAGGGATCATCTCACCTTACCCTCCTCATGGGTGTGAGTGCAGTTCCTTGGAATATCTATTCCCAATGTCTACATATTCATAATCCTAACCACAGGTCTTGATTTACCCAGTGCTAGAGATGTCACTGCTTCCTGCAGTTACTGTGTCTGATTGCCCAGCATCCACTTTTGCTTTTCCAATTTTCCAACACTTGTTTAAACAACTTTTTTAGTTTAAATTCTTTCTGTTGTACTATCTAGTGTGGTGTTTACTTTTCTTGATGGATCTGTATGTGTGCTCCAAAAGACTTGGGGAAATAGAGGCAATAGTATAAAGTAAGTAAAATCCATATTCTGCCCTTTTCTATAGTGCTGACATCCTTTCTTCTACATGAATATGTGTGTTAGCAGCAAAAATTCACTTCTAATTAAGGTGTCATCTGATAATGACTTACAATGTAAACTCTCAAGTTATGGACATTTTCAAAGATTTTAATCATTATGTTTAAATAGTTGAGAAATGGTTGATACCTTTCTGGATGGTTGGCAATGAGTTGGGTGCTATCAAAGAGAGAAGGAGGTTGTAACATGGCATGAAATTATGCTTCTGCTCTCAAGGAACTATCGTTGAAGGAAGAAAAGTCAATATAGTAATAAGAAATTCATGTGAAATATAAAATAGTTATAAATTGAGTTGGATAGTGCAAGCCACACATGGAAGGGAGAAAAGAAGCCCAAGAGTTCATTGGGGTTATAGTAGATGGAGGTGGATTTAGAAAGATTTTCATATAAAAAAAAAAAAAAAAAACAGGAAAAAACAGTCCAGGCTGAGAAGCAGCATGACAAGGGCACTCAAGTGGATCATTATCATTGGACTTTGTTGTGCATATAGCCATTGGTGCTAATTAATGTGAGTTTGTCATTTTAGAGATTCACCAAGATTTGCCACCTAAGTGGAGCCCAGATTCCTGTGAACTATAAATAGTCAAACCAACTGGAATTCCAACTGCCACTTAAAAGAAGTCTTTGTGAAAATCAAACTCAACTGTCACTCCATTGTGTCACATAAAGTCATAGTTCATGCATTGTTAGTAACAGCTGGGGATATGACATTGGGGATTATATTCTAGTAATCCTTTTGATTGACATGGAGGTTTGTCCCAAAAGTTTTGACCCCTTGGGAATAACTCAGATACAGAGACATTTGCAGTAACTTATAGGAGAAATCCTTAGATGTCAATAGCAGTCTACTTAGTATCAGATCTATATTTTAAAAAAACACTACTTGTATCATTAAGTCCAAAACCGATCACTAACAATTTATGACTCATGAAACTTAGAATCAGGTTTCCTATATGGGATTTTTGATGCCTTTTATAAAGTTGCATAAGGAATCTAGTAATTGTGCAATCACGTTCCCAAGTACTTTAAGTGAATACAAGTAGGGGTAAAATCTCTTACATTATAAGGCAGGCAATGATAGAATTAATTCCTGACCTTTCCCATAAGAGCAACCCTTCTCTTCCCAGCTCCTACCCTTCTCTAGTTTACAATAATGTAGTCCATATGGAAGAAGTCAGTATGTGTTTGGGAACCAAGTTCTATAGTTTCTCTTCCATCACAAAAGCCAGTTGTTCTTCAGAACCATTCATCAGGATCACATTACACTCTGATGCTTTAAAACCTGGGCCTGAGCTCAGACCTCCTGCTGAAAAGTTAAGTTGTCAGTTGTTAGGCAGAAAATCAATCAGAAATGCATTTGGGACAAAGGAGTGCTGCCTGGAATTACACCCAGCTGGAAAAAAATCAACCCAGCAGCAAAAAGAATACTAATGGTCGAAGATACCCATTTCGTCTTAGACAAGGCAGATCAATTTATTTAGACACATTTGCTAAATGGAAATATACTAATGCCAAGTCTTGGATTTGCATAGAATTGAAGCAGAACATTTACAAAATTTTCTCAGAAAGATCAGTATGCTCTACTCTTTGACATATGCCAGTCATGTCAAAATTTGTCATACCTAGGTCTTGCTACTGCAGAGACTTTGTCACAGCTTGGGTAAATGATTGCACTTTTCAAATGCTCATCGAGGCACCTGGTAGCCACTATTACCACAAACCCATGCAGCCCTTTGCTGAGAAGGTAAGAAGCAGACAAAAACCCTGGGGTCCACTCTACATGGATATAGTTTTACTTCCAACGTGAGAATAGAGATGGTAAGAATCTCACAGCAAATAAATCAGTTTTCATTCCCCTAAGGATAACAATATTACAAATAATAGCTAGCATGATTTGAACACTTACTATGCATCCATCACCATACTGAGTGCTTTGCATGCTTCTGTAACCCTCCCAACTATCATAACAGATAGGTCCTCTTATCTTCATTTTACAGGCTGGGAAACTGAAGCTTACAGAGGATTAGTCATTTTTTAAGGTCACTTGCTGAAAGGATAAGCCAGAAAACAAGGTCAAGCTGAATGACCCAAGGATAATCTCAGTGAGTCCACATCCCCTTGCTCACTCCTGGGCAATGCTACTCCTCACACATCCTTCAAAATCTATGCATAGGAGACTCTGCCCACAGCTTGGCGGAATAAAGAGGCAGAGGTCAACTGCTCTCTAAAAACAATGGAAAAAGGGACTGATAACAAACTCCTAGCAAAAATCAGAAGCTTCAAATAAGCTATAAGTCTTCAGTACTTCTCCAGAATCCCAATAAGCAAAAAAGGGAACCAAAAGAGGATCCAATTAACTGCAACACTGGCCAGTTGGTCAGGGAAGATCAGCCCAGAAACACCAAACCAAACTGGCTAGTACCTTCCAATCCAAACTGAGCTCCAAGCCAGAAATACTAGCATTCCATCCCACAGCTAGACTCTTCATGTACCTTAAGATGAGCAATAAAGACCCTACTGACAGAGAACAGCTCCATAAGAGCAGGCAGGACTATATAGAACTCCTTTCTATTGCTAAGGTATCTGGGAGATCAGCCCTCTGAGGTAGCCAGTACCCCAGATAGGAGAGGCATGGGGAAAACACACAGAGGTCACACTGCCTGCTAGAAACACTGGACACTGGCAGTGATGCTGGGTGGCCAAGCACAGGAGGGGATGGTGCCAAAGGGGCACAAAGGAGTCCTATACACAGAGGTCTCTGGACCTGTGGAGCAGAGAAGCCAGCACCCAGGTGAGTGCAGTGAGAAACACTCTCCCATGAACTATCCTGTAATTAGATGCAGCCTGGGCTACCACAGAGCCACAGGGAAGTGTGTGTGTGCACCCGGATCCCACAAAGCAGCATAACTCCAGGAGGTGACCACAAAATCTCCAACAGAGGCACAGGGAGTGTACACATACCCCCTGATCACAGCACAGTAGAAAAAAGTCCAAGCAAGGGTTCCATGGTCCACATGACCTGGGTGAAAACACAAGCACTGCTGGTGGGCAAATAGCTTATCTACCCTGCTGAATTCAGTGAGGTGGTAGTTGGAGGGGTGGGGCCAGGGGTAATAAAAATGTTGCACATGAGCTCCATAATCTGCACAACATGTGGGTACACAAAGCCCTAGACCAAAATGTGCACACGTTCAGGAAAAAGGGACACATTTGGGACACAATGGTCCCAAAATTTACATGACTTCAGTAAACACAAAGGCTCTGACAAAGTGTGCCTTGCTGAAGGCAGCATGAAATAGGCATACATGCCCCCAAATCAGTGATGATTGGGGTGTGCATAGATGCCTCAGAGATGCACCCACTGGTGCCTTCAGGCAGAAACACGCCCAGGTAGAAACCATAGAGACTACTGGTATCCAAATACAGAAGCCCACAACCACCTGATAGGAAGGTGCTTTCTGAAGACACTTTCTACCTCCAGCAGTGGCCCAGTCAACAGGATCTGAGAAAGAAGCTACAGAAACTGTACCTCCACTACTACCCAACAGCCACTACAACCCAGCAATATCACTAAGAAATCATGCCATCAGCAGCAGTGGTACGACTACCTTAAAATGTTAACCAACAGAACAAATGGGAAGAATATATATAACAAGGTAATGAATAAAACTACAAAAAGATGAACAAATTGACAAGCACAGACTTCCACATATCAATAAAAATTCAAATGTTAATGAACCAAATTCACCAATAAAAAGACAGAGTAGCAGAATGGATTAGAAAGTAGAACCCAAATTATAATAACAGAAAAAATCCAGATGATAATCAGAGACTACTATGAACATTTATGTGGAAACAAGTTCAACAATATTTATACATTTTAGAACCATTCAAAATAAAGTTATAGATAGCCTAAGTAATCCAATCACAAGCAGCAAAATTGAAGTATAAATAACCCTCTCCCAAAACAAAAGACTCAGAGCAGACAAACTCACAAATAAATGTCCATAAGACATTTAAAGATGATATGGTTCCCATCCTACAAAAACTCTTCCCAAAAATTGAGAAAGAAGTAATATTACCAAACACGTTCTACAAAGTCAACATTATACTAATATCAAAACCAAGCAAAGATGATACAAAGAAAGGAAACTATAGGCCAATCTCCGTAATGAACACAGATGTAAAAATCTTGAACAAAATCCTAGCAAACATAATCCAACAATGCATCAAAAAGATAATACACCGTGATCAAGTGGGACTTATTCCACTAAACAAGGATGATTCAACTCTCAAAAATTAATAAATGCAAATCAACACATCAATGAAAAGAAAAATAAAAGTCATATGAGCATATCAATAAATGCTGAGAAAGTATTTGACAAAGTTCAACATGCATTTATGATAAAGGTCCTTGAAAATCATGGCATAGAAGGAATATACCTAAACATAACAAAAGCAATATATAACAAAGTTACAGTCAATATTACCCTAAATGCAAAAAATCCTAACCCTTCCTTACTGAGATTGGAAACAAGGATATTCACTTTCATCACTACTGTTCAATAAAGTTCTTAAAGTCATTGCTAGAGCAATAAGATAAGTACATACAAGGAATTCAAATAGAGAACGAAAAAGCAAAATATCACTGTTTGTAGATGACATAATAATATAGAGAGAGAACCCTAAGAATTCCACAGAAAAACTAATGAAAATAACAAACCAGGTCAGTAAGGCTACTAAATCAATGCACAAAAATCAGTAACCTTCTTATATGCAGAAAATCAGTCCAAAGAAGAAGAAATTTAGAAAACCACTCAATTTACAACTGTACCAATGAAAATTAAATACATTGGAATAAACTTTAACAAAATGACCTTTATTTTATTTTTTCCCAATTTTTGATTTTTTTTTTATTTTGCATATAATATTGGTTACATTTGTATAGTTGTATTGTACCCCTTATTCCCCACCTCATCCTTTCCTTTCCCCTTCCCCCACTCTGGCACTCCAACTCCTGTCTCTGCTAGTTGTTGGTCCATCTTTGGTCCACTGGTCTTTTCTTTTCCTGGAACTATGTCTTTTTTTTTTTTTTTGTCCTTGGGTGCAAACTTGCACTCTTGGACCAAAATAACTGGTATTTTGTTAAATAAACTTAAGGAAAGGAAGACCTGTATGAAGAAAACTATAAAACATTGTTAATGGAAATAGAAGACACAAACAATGTGAAAACACCCCCTGCTCAAGGATTGGAAGCTTAAATATTGTCAAAATGGTCATTCCACCAAAAGTTGTTACAGATTCAATGCGATTCATATATATATTTCAATGACATTCTTCAAAGAAATAGAAAAAAACATTGCAAAGATTCATTTGGAATAATAAAAAACCTTGAATAACCTAAGCTCTCTTGACCAAAAGGAGAAAGTATGAAAGTAGTAATACTTCTCAGTCTTTACATTGTAATACAAAGTCATAATAATTAAAACGTGATACTGGAACAAAAACGGACACACAAACTAATGAAATAGAATTGAAAGCCCAGAAATAAAGCCACACATATATAATCAACAAATTTATGACAAATCTATAATCAACAAATCTATGACAAACTAATTACCATATATAATCAACTAATCTATGACAAAATAAAGCCACACATATATAATCAACTAATCTATAAAAAATATACATTGGAACAAGGACAGTCTCTTCAATAAATGGTTCTGGGAAAATTAGACTACTACATGCAAAAGAATGAAACTAGACTACTCTTTTACACCATATCCAAAAACCAACTCAAAATGGATAAAAGACTGAACGTAAGACCTGAAACGATAAAATATATAGAGGAAAATATAGGCAAAACAGTCCATGATTTATACCACATCTTTCAGGGCACATCCACAGAAGCAAAGAAAATAAAGAAAACCATAAACAACTGGGACTACATCAAACTAAAAATCTTCTGTATAGCAAAAGAAACAATAACCAAAATGAAAAGATACCCAACTGGGGGAAAAAAATTGCACTCCCTGTAACTGATAAGGGTCTGATATCAAGGATCTACAAAGAACTCTCATGACTCAAGAAAAGCAAAGCAAAAAGTCCAATCTAAAACTGGGCAGAAGAGTTTAAAAGACACTTCTCCAAAGAGGACATACAAATGACCAATGGGCCTATGAAAAAATGCTCAATATCACTTATAACCAGGGAAATGCAAATCAAAACCACAATGAAATACCATCTCACTCTGGTAAGGATGACCCAAATGCAAAAAAAAATGGGCAACAACAAGTGCTAATAAAGATGCAGAGAAAAAGGGACACTTATACAATGCTAGTGGGAATGCAAACTGGTTCAACCATTATGTAAAGCTATGTGGAGGATCTTCAAACTACTGAAAATGGAGCTACCAGTTGATCCAGTGATCCCATTTCTGGGAACCTACCCAAAGGATACAAAAACATGAATTCAGAAGGACATTTGCACTTCTAAGTTTATTGCAGCACTATTTACAATATGCAGGATATGAAAACAACCCAAATGCCCCCAAACAGATGAATGGATCAAAAAGGTGTGGCATAATTATACAATAAATATTATTCCGCAATCAAAAATACAAGCTCATGTCATTTGCAACAACATGACTGGAGCTATAAGAAATCATGCTAGTGGAAATAAGCCAGAAAAAAAGGATAATGTATACCAGATGGTCTCACTTATATGTGGGATACAGGGAAAACAAAAGGAAAAGGAAAGTTAAAATCAATAAACTGATTACAGAATTGAAGCATACAGCAAGGAAGAGATTAGGTGGGGGAAATCAGGGGAAGGATGAGCACAAGTGACAAGGATGATGGGTTACAGGTGATATGGTGGTAGGAGAACTTCAGAATATACAACAATGAAAGAAAAAATATATAATCAATTTTTTAAAAATATGCATAGAAGAAATGTGTTCTCTTTATGGACTGTCTCACTCCCAAGCCAGCTGCTCCCAAATGTTTCTGTCCCCAATAGTTTCAAGAAGTCAGAGAGCTTAATACTATCTCACTCAGAACCCTACTAGCTGGATTATGATAACTTCATGTTTGTGATCTGCAGTGCGAAGGCCAGCAGTTATCTACAACCTTGAAAATGTGCTCAAAAATTCTGCAGGCAGAATGTAGTCAGACCACTAAAACCAGTCACTGAATAACCAGCAGTCCTGTAGTAGACGTACTTTCTACTCTCTCCACCCATCTCCTCTTCGTTGTGGCAAGTCTTTGTCTACTCCTATGGAATTTATCAAATACTAGTGTTTATTAGGACAATTCTTTTCTTACCACTAAGCAACTGTTTCCAATGCTGATTCCATTCTCCAAAGACTTTCAAGCATTTATTACTATGAAAACATGTCTGTGGAGAGGAAAGGGTGCCCCCATTTTACAGATGCAAAGACTGCAGCACAGAGTAGCTACAAAAGGAAAATTTTCCAGCACCTGGTTCAGTATACTGTGCAAGTTAAGCACATCTTGGTTAATGAGATAGAAAATTATTGAAACTTTGGGTTATGCTTTCAAGAATTCTGGTCTGATGCTACTTGCTGCAGGGCATATAGTTTGTAGCCTTAAATGTTCATTTGTTTCTTCCTACACTTCAATCTTGCACTCTTTCAGTGAACTCACAGTCACTGTTTTAGCCTATGCTTTTACAACCATGTTTGTAAACACTAAATTGTGCACAGACTAGTCTGGGATTAACATGAGTTAATTCTCCTTCCTAAGGAAAGGCTGATGAGTCAGCAAGCACAGTGTAGCAGTCACATGCATGGTGCTGGAGTCAAAGTGACCATGTTCGAATTTCAGCTTCAGCCATATGTGTAACCTTGAGTAAATGAACTTGGTAGCCCATCTACAATATGTAAATAATAACTGTACTTAATTAGAGTCATTGTTGTGTGAATTTGTTCATGTGATGCTTTAAACAGCTTCTAACATATATTTACTGCCTGCTGTTTTTACTATTTCAAACAGCCCTTCTTCCTTCACCTCAAAGGAAAGACATTTTTGCTGAGACCAGTCCCTATTAGTCTCATTTGGAAAGTTCTAATCTAATAAAATTCATCATTTATAACTTCTCCCTCTGTTTCCTTCCTCAGAACCACATTGTAAATGGACACTGTAGTTTCTGAACCCTATCCTAGTCCATTATGCAAGCTGTGGACATAGCAGGTTTTCCCTCAAAATCTCAGGATTTCCTATAATAGAGATGGTTCTACATCTTGAGAAATAACTCTCACAATAGTTTTCACTTCTTAGTGGAATCAAGAGCCAACTCTGTCTCTAACAGACTGTATATTAGCATAAAATCTTCCAAAATTCCCATTTCGTTCCCACACTCAAAGTAGGTCACTATTCTGGGAAATTTGCAATATGGACCTCTGAGCCCAGTTGGTCTTGACAGGAATACAAGGACTTCCTCTATTTGGGGCTTTTTCCTTTGTCCTCTTTTTAGTCTCAGATGGCTCAGATCACAGACACTTAGTAACTACTCCTAATATTCCAAAGTGGAAAGACTCTTCCCTGCTTTCATTGCTAGAGAGTCTTAGCTGGACACATGGCCACCAGAAAAATGACATTTCCCAGTCTTAAGTAGTGCTTGGTGTAGCAGGTAAGTAAATTCTGGCCAGTGGGATGCAAGCATCAAAAAACCTCATGACAGTACTTCTGGGTTGTATTCATATAAGGAGAGGTAGCCCTTTTCTACCACCTCTGATCTGTTGTTTGAATGTAGATTTGATGGTAAGAAAACAGACCATGTGATTAAGAGCAATTTCTAGAGCTAGAGAAGCAACCAATAGAAGGCACCGATTCTGTAAAGAAACTAAGAGAGCAGAGTTACAATACAGTCTTGTCACCCCACCTTGAGTAGATACACCAATTAGAAATAATATCAATGTTTCAATCAACTCACATTTTTATGAACAGCTTCATATACCACCTGATCGATACACTCATCCATTTTGTATGATTTTAAAATAACTTTTCTTCTGTCCTGATTTTAGACTTAGTGTTATGTAAGAGTTGCTGCATTTTTCTTGATTCTAGTGCTTTTTTGTTTTCCTTTATAAAGTACATGCTCAATAGTATGTAAATTTCACCTTAAGGCAGTGTTTTGTTACTTCATGTAAAAGTAGTGAGTACACTGCCAAAAAAATAATCCCCCCCCCCAGATGTTCTATATTAATTGCTGTATGAATATGGACTTACCTGGCATCCATTTTCTTGATTTCCATATAGTTTATCTATGCCAGAATTCCACATTTCTGAATGATAATGATGCATGTTCTATCTATTTCACAGTCTTATTTCTTATTTTCAATAGTATGATTACTTAGGGATAAAAGCTAGGTTTGGAGAAGTAAAGATGTATTTACGTACACTTTTCATGTTATTTAGTTTACTTTAGCAACAATAAATTTCCTCTGAATACTTGGCATACAGTATACATCTCTTAAATGTAAATATGTTGTCTATCATTGCTGTTTTATTTTTAACTTCACTCTCTCTTTCAAAGATAAATTTCTTCAAATGTAATCTGTGAGATTTATTGCATGTACCAATATGGATTTTTTTGAGTTGCTTCTCAAATTGAGTATTTTTCTCTAGTTAATATTCAGATTATTAAAAGTTAGCCAGTCAAAAACACAGCTTTCCTTAAATTTTTGTTCCAATTACAAATTTTATTTTACTTATATAAAAGCAAATTTTAATAATTCTTCTTAAGAGGGCAAATCAAATATTTGATTAATCTATTGTCAACTCAATTCATTTGTTTTTTTAAAGATTCTTTAAATATTTGTTATTACATTTACATATTTAATGTGTCATTTGAAAGTAGCTTTAAATGTCTCCATAAGAAGAACTTTCCCAAACATTTAAAAGCTTAACTATATTCAATATATTAAATTTAAAATATGAAAAAGTTAAGCCCTCTGTCAATACTGCTTTCAAATTTAATATTTAGTGCTTTTCAACTTAAAAATCGTTAGTCTACATCAGTCACTGAATTGCAAATGTAAGCTAAAAATCATATGACTTATATGTTTATAATACATATAATCTCTTTAAATCCAAATGTGCATCTCTTAATATAGTCAAATAAACAGAAAATATTAATATTATGTGTTTGATTTATGTCATTGTCTCAAATCAGTCTGTTTCCCTTAAGGGAAATGAATTTTCTACTACTGAAAGCGAGAGTTTTCAGCTCATGAATAGCAGTGACTGTCTCATGTAGTGAAGTTGTTGAGTGGCCAAAGGCTTTTACTAGAGCTGACTCTCCACAGGTCACTAATGGACAAGGGAGTCCCACTTACAGAGTCATTCTTCCAAGCAGGAACCCAAGCTCATTCCCTCCAAATAAATGGGTTTCGTTGTTCCATAATTTCAAGGCACACATTTTCTAATTCTTCAATCTGACTTGAGTTTTCAAATCCCCACCAAGATTATTTTAACACTTGATTAGATTTAACTAATCCATTTACTGTCTGGTTCCATTCTGAACACTTTTCATATTTTGCTTTGGTCTCCCACCACAGATCTTACTGATATTTAAATGCCATCTGATTGAATTCTGCATATTTCTCATCTCTGCTTCAACAGACCCCAGATATCATACTAATGCCAGTAGGGAGATGGGTACATCTGGATGTTATTATTAGAACTCATTTGCAACAAATGCATGCCTTCAAACTGTTTTTACATTTTGAAGTCATTTTCTTCCATAATTCACATTGTTAAACCTGATGTTCTTGTAGTTGTTATACTTGAAAGGCAAATTTTATCCTTTTTAAAAATCATTTGTTGTCAGTTTTCTTTATTCTAAAAGCAAGACAACCATCCCCCCAGGGCAGAAACCCTGACTTTATTGCCTAAACTTGTTTCCTTCTGTTCCTGGTATCTCCTGCCCAAACTTCATGCAAAACTACATTATAGAACAGACACACTCTCTTAAAACTGCCTCTTTAAAGCCTTTATAAGGTAACTATTTTAAAGTTATTTGAGATTTTCAGAAAAGCTCTTAAAACGATACAAAGAATTCCCATCTACAACTCTAGAATTCCTCAAACATCACCTTTATCTTATCACATTTGCATTATCATCCTCTCATTTCCAGTGATCTATCATTTGTCTTCTGAAATTGAAACTCCTCCAAATAGGCTTTAGACAAACTATCCTTTTACCTTTAAATACTTCAGTTGTGTTTCTTTAAAGTATGGCTATTCTCATACATAATAACAATGCAATTACCAAAATCAGAAATTAACATTGATAGAATGTCATTAGCACTACTAGTACTAACATTATCTAATTTATAGATGGACCTTATGCAGTTTGCCAACTGTCCCACAAATACGCGTTAGGTGGTCCAGGATCACAAATGCTGGATCACAAGTAACAATCTGTTATGTCTCTTGATCTTTAATCTAGATCAGTTCTTTGTTCCTATGTATTTTTCATGACCTTGATATTTTGAGGAGTTTGGCTTGTTATTTTGTAGACTGCCCCTTAATTTGAGTTTCTTCTATAATCCGTCATGGTTAAATCCAGGTTATGTATTTTCATCTGGAATAGCATAGAAATGTAATATCCTTCTAAGGAAACACTTGAGGTCTATGTGCCCCACCATTAGTGGTATTAACTCTGATCATATATGATCAACATCATTTCTGACATTTGCCTCCACTAGATAGTAGTATTTTTAAGAAGCATATTGTAGAGAAATACTATGAGACCATATAAGTGTCTTGTATCTCATTATGTTTTCATCATCTGGTTTTAAAAATCATTGGTGATTTTTGCTTAAAACAATTACTTGTAGTGGCTGTCAAAGGGTGATTTTTCTATCCATTAATCTTTATTAACTGGAATTCCACTGTAAAAGAAAGCATTCTCTTCTGTCTAATGTATTTACTTATTTAATTATTTAAATTGGTATGAACACAATGATTTTTCTTCTATGTTTAGATTATACTCCAAAACTATCAACAGTCTTCATGAATTGTCCAGTGGAAGTCACTTCAAGCTGACACCTGTGTCATTTAAACATGCCCACCTCATTCTTTGAGTATTTGCTTGTCTTTTAGCACAAGATATGTTCCAATTCACACTGTGCTTTTCCTGCCCTGACTTGGAGTCAGTCACCCCTCCAAGGAACCGGGATTTGTTTTAGGGAAGTGTGAATATTTAGAAGCCAAGATCTGGATCCTATAGGTGCTCATTGCTACTATGTGTTCTTGGGAGCTTTTTCAAGCATTTCTAATGACAGAAATTACAGCTGACTGATGCCTTTGGAATGTCTCCAATCACCCAACAGTCTCACAACAGAGTCCTGACCCACAAGGCAATAGTTATGTCTCCTTCACACCAACCTGTTCAATTGGTTGTAAGTGAACACTGGACTTCCTTAAAAACACTTCCTCCTGGGTCATGCCATTTATACTCTTCCCAAGGGCAAAACACATTGGAGGGGACCCCCATCCCCTATCACCTCCCCAAATTAGCATACACAGTTCCCTCCCTGCCTTGAAATTTCCTCATTACTTTCCCTCTTACTCACCCCTTTCTTCACACAAATTTCATTCACCTGATTTTTATCCTGTTTTTCTTAGAAATAATTCTTTATACAGAACTTGTTTCTTGACCTCTTTTTAAATAGATTCTGGAGTTTTAGAAAGGAGAAGAAAAAAATAACATACATCAACTCTCTTCTTCTCATTTCTGAAATTCATCAGATGTCATATAGAGAACTGGAAATATCAAGGGAAATTCATCCCACCATGAAGATTGTGAGGCTTAAGCCTTACACCATTAAGTAAGATCATTTAAGACTGAGAGCAATAGCAAAAGAAAACAAAGTAAAATGAACCATGTAAAAGAAAAATATGGAATAAAGAAAATGAAATTATTTAATACACCAGACAAAGAAGGGTTGTAAATGCAGCTCCTATACAGGAAATATTGTTGGTTTGGGCTGTGTGATGAATAATGTGTGCAGTTTAATTTAAAGTTAACAAGTTAGAGGTCAGATGTTGGTCCACCATGGAGCCTTTAGGAAATCATTTGCAGATGAAGAGACAGATCTCTAGTGAAAACATGTCTATTTATCATTAGCTGGAAGTAAAAACACCAAGGAAGAGTTATAAGGAAGAGCACTCATGGAAATTACTAAGTCTTTTGTCTTGTCACAAGTTATGTTCTTGTTCCTTATGTGTACAGATATCCAAATGGGTATGGATAAATTTCTTAATCTATTTACCTACCTTTTAATCTTTTCCACTGAAAATCATCTCATTTTAGAAAAACATAATTGAAATAAATGTATATGTTGTATTTTTAGGTTAAAGCATATATATTCTATACACATTCTATATTATAAATACATATGATGCATGTCTTTATGTACATCACATATTATCATATTGTATCAGGTATATGTGTGTGTGTGTGTATGTGTGTGTGTGGCCTTAGAAATAAGTCTATATCCCCCAAGGGGTTTACAATACTTATTGGTTGTCCTACCCAATCAATGTTCCACATGACTTTCCCCTTCAGAATCTGGTATGCTGCTGTTCTTATGCCTGTGCTGAAATTACTGCTATCCTGTAAAGATGGAAGGGACATAGAATACATTCCCTCTTCTTCCATAAGGCACAGTTCTTCCTAGACTATGAAAATGAAATTCCACATCATCTGTTCAAAGACAAAAAGGCCCTATTGTAACCCACAAATATTCCAAAGCCAAGAGCAAAATTCATCCTTCCCAGAGTTGGTTTCTACCTCCCATACCCCCTCCCCCACCAGACACCCCCCCCCCCCCCAGAATAGGTACTTGAGATTGTCCTAAATTCAGAGTAAACTCTCCAGTAGTAAAATTTCACTGGTAAGATCTTGTTCTTTGTTCCCTTCTGTTTTTCCACGTGCTGCTGTTGTTGATGAGTATATTTGGTTCTTCAATTCTGTAACCTTCAAGTTTTATTTTATCCTTATTATGAAAATCCAGAATAAGGGGTGAGAACAGACCTGATTCTTGACCCAGATATTCCTCTGGGCATAAACCACTGATTTAAGATTGAATCTCACTATGTTGCAATCCAGAAGGATAGGAAACTGCTCCCATCATTGTGCCAGGCAAGAAGGTGAAGCCTGAAAGAGAAATGTTGTAGATAAACATACTGGGATGTGTACTGGTTATGAATCACTGTTTTATAATCTGATTTATAACCTTGTATATTATCCATAAAGTAAGGTGCTCCATTTCTTGTAGTCTTCAGTATGGGGAAATGTTTATTTTTTAACTTTTTGCAAAGAAAAAACTAAGGTTAGTCTCCTGTAAAATTTGTATTTTCTTCCATTGATCTTGAATTTACATTAGTCCATTCCTTGGGAAATTCTATTAAATGTCTGTAAGTTTATTTTAATTAAAAAAAACTGTAAGTTCTATTAAAAGTTTGTTTCTCTGTCTAAGGGGCAGAGATCAGACTTAGATGTCACCGATGGATTTACTCTGGCACAGAAGCTCTTGTCTATCACTCTTCTCCTTCCCCCAGGAATGATGTCCCTGAGGGAAGATTCTCTTTCATGACTAAAGGCTCAAGGCTATATGCTCCTTTTACAAAGGAAAAGTGTGGGACAAGAGAATCTGGATAAGCCATATTAGGAAGTTCATTTAGATTTTTCATTATAAGCTATTTGAAATAATAAATTTTCTCCCAGTGAAAAACAAGAGGCATTTTTTATTTACCTGACTTTATTTATTTCCTGCCCTAATTTGAAGAACAAACAAGGAGAAAAATAACTGAGTCCTAACTTTTTAAAGCCAAAATGCCATGCTCAGTAATCCTCCCTTTCAGGATCTTTCATCAGTCAGAGCATGTGGGGACTCTTTTCAGGTCCTTCTTCCCTGGTTCTTCATAAAAACAACATGAGGCAATTCATAGACTGTGCATGTCTTTCAGAATCAAATTCAGGGGGTCAGAAGTTACAAATGTTCAGTTACAAAATAGATTGTCTTGGGAGTGTAATATGCAGCTTATTAACAATATACTGTTGCATATCTGAATGTCGTTGAGAGAGTAAGTCTTAAAAGCTCTCATTACAAAAATTGCTTTTTGCAAATATGTTTATTAACAGCTTACTGTGGTGATCATGTCACAATGTATACAATGTGAAATCACTATGTTGTACACTTGCTGTAGGCCAATTACTCCTTAATATAAAAAAAATAAATGTGGAAGAATTTCCAGAATATAATTATGTTCTATGAATGGTCCCTTTGCTGATCAAAAAGAGTGGTGACCCGTCAGATGAGGAAATAGTTTTGCTCCCCATGTCATGTCCTATTCTCACCAACACCCACAAAAATGATGTGAACATGTCAGAAATTCTGGATCCTGCTGCCTGTCCCTGCAGAAACCCAAGAGGCAGAGAGAGGAGTTGAATCTGTGAGTGTTTTTGTTTTTCAGATCACTGACCATTGATCTGAGAAGATAGTGGGCAGAGTACCCTGAACAGACTGTTCTGACACTACATTTCTAGCTGGCTGTCTTACAGTGAACTGGACAAAAAAACAGTTAGTCATAAGTGACTCAGTTTATCAGAACCTAATAGTTGATGTTTTGATATTTGTCATGTTCAAGGGTTTATAAGTATATAACACTGGAAGAAAACATTCCCAGTTTCTTCATCTGAGATCATCTTGACCTTGGTACATCCTGACCTGTTCATTTAATTTCTGATGGTGTCGGCAGCTGGTACACATTTAGGCATCATTGGGCAAGAGCCTCTGTTCAGAGCAAGAGTTTCCGTTTTGAAAAAAAAGATCATTAGTCACATGTGTACATCTATGTTAGGTGTGTCTGAGCAGACTCCTAGACGGCATATAGTGCCCTTTCCTTCCTTCCTAGCCCCATCAGATGGAGAAAAGGACTAGTCCAAATACCTCAGCTCAACCCTCTTACCAACATATCTAATGAACTACACTCTATTTCTATACAAAATCAAGATTTCTACTATCTGCTTCTTGCTCCTGACAATTTTCTTCTCTAAGAGGATGTGTGCCCTTGTGGTTAGCTTCCATGCAGTTGTGACCTGAACTGGAGTCCCATCTCAGGACAACTCTGAACCTGGTGACAATCCTGAGAGAAGGCAGCAAGTATCCCTGTACAAACCCTGGTGAAGAGTGCAGTTTGTAGCAAGACTGGAAGTAGGACATCTAATGCAATCTTGCCACTAGCCAGCTAGTTGAGTCAAATGCTAGAATGATTTTTTTAAATTAACAAGTGCTTTTATGTAAGCTTTTCACAATAACTTGTAGAGAAAGGAATAAAAGCCCTAGGGTTTAGTTTTGAGTGATAGGGTAAAATATGTATATAAGTTTAATCATTTCGTTTTAGGCCAACTTTGGGCCCATGGTTTATGAAAATTTTTGTCAAATGAAAATGAAAAGATCATAATTGAAAAGATTATAATTATTATTTTTATAGATTAAGGGGACAGGTAGATTTGTACAGCATTACTGTATTTCCTTAGCATAAACCTCACCTAACTAATCCCCATGAGGAGTAAGCCACAATCGAGGCCCTCTACAAAGGATCTGGTTACATGAGCCCCAAAAACTTACTAGGTAGCAATAGCAGGAAATGAGAGAAAATATCAAACCCTACAAAGGCAATAAATTTACATAGGAAACATTCAATTTGTATTCAATTAAAGGGAGCATTTCAAACATTTTGAATGGGATTTTTCCAGGAGTTTTAGAATTCAAAGAATTTGTAAGTATAATACCCATTTCACACTCAGACTCTCTTAAAGATCCCAATTCCCCCAACCCTTGCATCCTCCAGGTGAGACACTTGGGCAGAGCATGCAAAGGTTTCTCCTGCTCTATAGAGTCTCAGGTGCTGGCCATGAGGGATATGTCACCATCAACACACCAGATCTTTTCCTTTCAAAAAAGAAAATTTGCTCCAAGAGTTACAAACAACTGCCTTTTCAAACTAAACAACTTTATATTTATTTATTTTGAGACTAGATCTTGCTATTTTTGCCCATGGAACCGCAGGCTAATGTTGCCCGGGGTACCACCAACTCAAGCAATCCTCAGCCTCAGCTTCCCACGTAGCTGGGATTACAGGTGCACGCCACCATACCCAGCTATTTTTTGGGACTAGGTCTCACTGTGTTGCCCTGAGTGGGACTCGAACAGTGATCCCTAGCCCCAGTTGCTTCATAGGCTGAAGCTTACAGGCATGGGCCACCGTGCCTAACCAAACTAAACAAACTTTAAAAGGAGAGTTCAATCTTGAAATACAGTAGGGTGAGAAAGGAAAGGGGTGCAAAAAAAGTTATTTTTAAGAGAAAAAAGTGAAAAGAGGCTTACGTGTTTTCCTGCCTTTAAGAATTCCTATTTTAGAGAAATGAAGAAGGGTAACACCAGGTGTCTTTTATCCCATCCTACACCCCATAATTATCAGTGAATATTTTTACTCCCTATTTTTTACAACAATTAAAGTCATACTCCCTCAGAATCAATACCTGATTCCAATGTGTTCTTTGTCTTAGATGTTGCATTGTGTTCCCAGCTCACTTAGTCAACGAAGGCCCCTAAGCCCCTAGCTATTAAATATAAAGGTTTATGTGCTATATGTAAGGTGAAAAACCATATAACTCCCTGGTTCTGTTGTTTGTTTTTCCCAACAAATTTCTCCAAACTTTCTTCCTTACCATATATTCTGCTATATTCTTGCATTTGTTTTCTCCAGTTTCAGTCACCTTAGAGGTTCTAGGAGATTGCCAATTTCCTATAGAAACTTGGGAGGAAATTGCACTGTGTGATTCCTAGCTAGACATGGGATGACATCTGAGAGCAAGAGCTTCCGCTCCCCTTCCCTCAGCACAGTCCTGGAATGCTCAGACCCATCTCTCACGCTTCTGAGTGAGTTAACTTGCAAAAACAGAACAGGAGAGAAGGTTCAGCTCATAGGGATGAGCAAAATAACTGCAGAAACAGTTATAAAGAGGAGCTCAAAATTAATCACCCTAGATTATAAGAGCTGAACTCCCCAAGATCCCCAGAGTTGGTTTCCTCAAGATGTCCATTTGGCAAGCAGATTATTTTGAGTTGATAACAATGAAGGCCTTGGAGGCTTAGAAGCTCTTTTCCTTCCCTTAATCATCAAAGTGATAGCCACTCACTGAACTCTTGTCTTTTCCCCAATGAAAGTAGCAATCACTGCTTACTTTTGCTGTCTAAAAGAAAGTAAAGGAGGAGAAAATGACTCTCAGGTATAAGGGTTTCTGTAGACATGTCCTCTATCTGAGAAACCCATCTTTACTTTCAGAGTAAAGAGGAGGTTTCCCCTTCTCCTCATGAGAAGGTCTCCACCTGTCTCCCCAGTGACCCACACCCCAACCCCTTCCTTAGTTTAGGACTTAAACCCTATTCTCCCCAGCTAAAATTGGAATCCACATAATCATTGTCCATCCTTCTGGTGCACATTATTACACTTTCAACCAATCTGATGAGATTTTGAGTTTTCAACTAACCTGAGAAGAACCTAGAGGGTAAAGGAAGCTTTCTCAGTTGTTCTGACACTACAACCTGTAATAATTAGGCAAAGGTATTATACATGTTAATGGGAGCAACAGAAAACTTACTTTATTTTGCAAATCTCAATTATCTTTACCATTGTTTAACTCAATAAACCTGAAGAATACATATTCATGTCCCCAAAGTCTGGGGTGACTGTTGAGCACATCGCAAAGGAAGGAAAACATGCTATGTCTGTAGATATATATGGATCTCAGTCTTTGCAGGAATCCTCTATTCCAGATTCTTTGGGCTTCATGCCACTCTCTACTGAGAAAGCAAAGAATCAAAGAGAAAAGTACTCAATTTTGGGCTGTCAATTTGAGTTATATTAGAATCACACCAGGGAGAATTTTTTTAAATACCAGTATTGGAGATTCCCAGAAGAAATAAATAAGAATCTCAAGGTAGGAAGAACTGATTTAACACAACTGAAATGTCAATTTTTAATGTAAAAATCATTGTATTCATCAATAGTATCTCCATTTTAAAGGACAGTTGAGAAAAAAAGTGTTATATACACTGTAAAAAGAAATTCGCTTCACATTATCCTACCTGACCTATCAGCTCAGTCCTTTACTTCTAAAGAGGGGCCATGCTGATGGATGTATATTTGCTTCTCCCCACTCTTCATCCATAAATATGTTTTAAGTATATAGGAGTATATTTGTAACCCCAAGCCCTTAAATAATAATACTATTGAACTTTGTCTTAATTTTGTTAAGTTGTATGAGTTCTTTGTGAATCTTTGTTATCAGACCCTTATCACTTGCATATAGGGCAAAAATTTTTTCCCCATTCAGTTGGGTTTCTTTTTGTTTTGTTTATTGTCTCTTTTACTGTACAGAAGCTTTTTTATTTGATGTAGTCCCTGCTGTTTATATTTTCCTTCATTTTTTTGTCATTTGTAGCTGTGTTCAGAAAGGTTTCTAAAGTGTAGGTCTTAGAATGTTTTGACCATATTTTCCTCTATGTAGTTTATAGATTCAAGTCTTACATCTAAGTCTTTTATTCATTTTGAGTTGATTTTTGTACATGATGTGAGGGAGTGATCTAGTTTCATCTTTTTGCCTGTAGTGATCCAGTTTTCCCAGCACCATTTATTGAAGAGACTGTCCTTGCTCCATTGTATGGTTTTTACCCCTTTGTCAAAGATTAGTTGACCATACATGGGTTGCTTTGTTTCTGGGCATTCACTTCTGTTCCATTGGTCTGTGTGTGTATTTTTAGTCCAGTACCATGCTGTAGTAATCATGATAGCTTTGTAACATAGTTTGAAGTTTGGGCATGAAATACCTCAGTTCTCTCCTTTTTTGGTCAGGAGAGCTTTGGCTATTCTAGGTCTTTTTTTATTTCACATAAATTTTAGCAATTTTTGCTCTATCTCTGTGAAGAATGTCATTGGCATTTTATTGGGATTGCAATTGAAACTGTAGATTGCTTTTGGCAAGATGGCTATTTTGTTTATGTTAATTCTTCCTATCCATGAGCAGGGGATGTCTTTCCATTTCTTTAGATCTTCTTCTATTTCTTCTAGGGGTATTTCATAGTTTTCTTTGCAAAGTTCTTTCAATGTTTTTGTTAGGTTTATTCCCAAATATTTAATATTCATTAGTGCAATGGTGAATGGAGCATTTTTTTTAAATTTCTTGTTCTTGTCTCTGATTTTTTGCATATAAAAAGGCTACTGATTTTTGTGTGTTGATTTTGTAGCCAGCTACCTTACTGAACTGGTTTATTGTTTCAAGTAGTTTTGGGAGAAGATCTAAAAAGACACTTCTCCAAAGAGGAAATACAAATGGCCAATAGGTATATGAAAAAAGTACCCAACATCACTAGTAATCAGGGAAATGCAAATCAAAACCACAATGAGATACCATCTTACACCAGTAAGAATAGTCCATATCAAAAAAATGGACAACAGCAAGTGTTGGCATGGATGTAGAGAGAGGGGGACATTTTACACTGCTGGTGGTAATGCAAACTGGTTCAGCCACTATGGAAGGCCGTGTGGAGGGCCCTTAAATTATGAAATGGAGCTACCATTTGATCCAGCAATCCAACTTCTAGTAATCCACACAAAGGTTATAAAAATTCTAATCCAAAAAGATACCTGTACCTGGATGTTTATCTCAGCATTAGTTACAATCACCAGGATATGGAATCAAGCCAAATGCCCCAAAATAGGTGAATGGTACAGAAAGCTATGGAATGTGTACATGATAGAATACTATTTATCAATTTAAAAAGACAAACATGTCATTTGCAGCAACATGAATGAAGCTAGAAGGAATCATGCTAATAGAAATAAGCCAGAAAAAAAAGAGAAATACTGGATGCTCTCACTTACATGAAGGACAAAAAGAAAACAATTCAACAGACAAGACAAAGTTAAAACGAATTTTTAGCAAAATTGAAGTATAGCACGAGAGGGGGAGTGGGTAATATCAGGGGTGGGAGAAACACAAAAGATTAAGATGATGGATTATGGGTGATAAGGTCGTGGGAGAACCCCAGGATAGATAACAATGTAAAACAAAATAAATAATATGATAAAAAATTTAAATACTACTATTACAAGAGTAACTAAAGCTCTAAAGTTTAAGATTATAAAATTTTCCTGCATTCCAGAGAGGTGAATTTCTCTCCTACAACCAAGAAAGGAAGCTGCAAACCTTCCTCATTTGCTTATCCTCCTTGCCCCCATTCCTAGGCTCTTGTTGTGGGTTAAATTGTATGCCTCTGGTACCTCGAAATGTGTCTTTATTTGGAGGGTATTAAAATGAGGTAATGTGTGTGAGCCCTAATCCAATGAATCCTTAAAAGGAGAGTAAGACACAGATTATACAGAAAGAGAAGACCATATAAGACAAAGAGAGGAGACAGTCATCTGCCAGCCCAGGAGAGAGGCCTCAAAATGAAACCAACCCAGCTGACACCTTGAGCTCAGATATCTACCTTCTAGAATTGAGAAGAAAATTTTTCTGTTGTTAAAGCCACCCCTCTGTCTCTTGTTATGGCAGCTTAAACTAACAAAACCAGTCTTTTCTTTCTGTCCCCACACAGTCTCTCCTGCCTGCCAGTCGGCACTTTATTCTCCACTAGGTTGTCTGAATATGACTCAGGAGAAAATACATAAAATTCAGATATACTAGAGAGGCTAAACAGGATTTTTCTTCCCCAATTATTTACCCTCTCTTTTTTCCTTTTCTGCATTTCTAGAAGGGGATATTGGCACAGTGAATAGAAATACTTTGTTGACATAAAAATGTCTGGGAATTATGCTCTAATAAAGGTAAGAACCATGGATGTAAGTACCAAGTAAGAAATCTAGCACAGAGAGTAAAGCTAGGAAGCAACTAGCCTCAGAAGCTTGGGACAGTAGGGAGAGTTATATTTTAATTATATCCTCTTTCTCTCTGAGATACATACTGAAAAATGACTAACTAGACATCAACCAAACCTGGAAAATATTCCAATAGTTATTTCTCAGAATTATTTCTCAAAAAGGTGAGAAATCATCCAAAGGATACAAAAACACTAATTCAAAAGTTCGTCGCAGCACTATTTACAATAGCGAGGATATGGAAACAACCTATATGCCCCTCAAACAGACTAATGGGTCAGAAAGTTGTGGTATATGTACACAATGGAATATTATTCATCAATCTAAAAGGAGAAATTTATGTCATTTGCAGCAACATGGATGGAGGTAGAAGGAATTATGTTAGCAGAATTAAGCCAGAAAGAAAAAGAAATACTGGATGTCTCACTTACATGTGGAATATAGGGGAAACAAACAGACAATAAAATTTTAAAACTGTCAGCAGAACTAAAGCATAGAACAAGAGAAGGGGAGGGGGAAATCAGGGAGAGGTAGGCATAAAAGCTTACGATGGTTCACTGATGATAAGGTAGTGGGAAAACCTTGGGGTAGACAATGATGTAATATACACACACACACACACACACACATATATATATATATATAATATATGCAGTCAATAAAAAAGGCAAAAAAGGTGAGAAATAATTAAGTACTTAGTCAAAGGGGACATTTAGATTTGACTCATGAAAAATTTTCATTTTATCTTCTTAGTCATATGTCAATACAATATCACTTCTCTGTAGGCAAGTTCAATTAAGGAGTTCACTGCTCTGTCCATGGGTTAGAGGTCAGAGGGGGATATATGTCATGAGAATGAAATTTAATCACCTCACCTGCAGGAGTTTCTAAGGGAAGATCATCTTCCAGCAACCTAGAAAACAGTCTGACAATTAAGACTCAGGTTAAATAGCTCAGGATGAATTGTATTTACTTTAACTGTCAAAATATTGAAATAATAACTTTTCTCAAAACATACTTCAAAAAATTCCTCTTGTCTAAATTTAGTCAATTTTCTAAATGTCTTGATTTGAAAAATGTATAGTAGGAAAAACATTAGCTATTTTGGGGTTTTATTTATTTATTTATTTATTTATTTATTTATTTATATTTCACATCATTCATCAAGCTGGATAATTCAGGATATTCCTTCAAGGAAATAACAGGATTCATAAAAAATGATGATTTTTCACATCTTCCTCCTAACTCTCACTTACATGGTTGCCTTTTCAGCTCCAAATGAATTGCAAGCATGACCTTCCTATTTCCATTTTCTCTCTGTGGGATATGAGATCACCTCCCCAAGGGGCATCTGAAAGATCAGTAATACGCTTTCTACCCTTCCTCGGACTGCATTGCTCAAGCTCGGAGTATGCTGACCCATCTTTCCCATCCTCAGTCTCCCAAATGGAAACAAACATCTCTGCATCACCCATTCCTCACCCAACTCTTTGTTTTCCCAGATAAACACTGCCTTTCACCCCTTCCTTCTCCTTTTTTCCTCACATCTTTGAGGTCTCTGCTCTTCCAGCCATCAGACAGCTGATTATTCTAACTCTCCCAGAATATATCAAACGTGGATATCCAAACTCAAGGAGTCAGGCAGGCTGGTTTCATTCTGAGGTCTATTCCAGAATATATCAAATTCTACAGAGCATCAACCTTTGGAAAAAACACTGATGGCAATAAAGAGGGAAAGGTATGTCCGCAGAAATCAGGAATAGAGCATGGTAAGTGTTCAGCACTGCTCCTGTCTCTTTCTTTGCTACAAGTTTTGGAAAGTTACTACAAAATTACAAAATCACCAAGGGAAAGTGGGCAGGAAGGTGGGTTCCTTGGATTCCGGTTACATGACAAAGGGTGTTCAGTGAGAGCAAGAGACACCAGTTAGACACAGAATAAATGTGACAGAATACTGCTCTGAAATATTAATTCACATGAATCTTTTTGTCCCTGTATTTCCCTGTCTCTGCAGGTAGCGTTGGAAACTGACCAGTACTGGGACATATTTTGGCTTTTGTTTTGCAAAACTTAAATCTTTAGGATGCAGGGATTTGTGGGAGTACAAAGATCAGCTTGAAGACACATGAAAGCAGGATTTCTAGCATAGTTAAAAAGCTATTCCCAGGCTGGGGACGAGAAAAGAGAGATTGTGGGTCTTAGAGCTGCAGGATTCAGTCGGGTCTCCTCATTAAATAGTGAAAGGAAGGAAGGTCAGGATTGAAACAGCTGTGTGGGGTAGCTAAGTAAGTACCAGAGGCAGGCTTGTGAAGATTCCTGGGTGCCGCGCAAGCTGCAGTAACACTGAAAAAACAGAATTTAGTATCTAAGATTTTGGTACACTTGGAAGCTTACAAGAGAAACTTCCAATTTTACTCATGCTGGCAGGAAACACGACTCTCCGGGTCAGAGGCAACAGACTTTATTACTGCCCACACAGCAGGCAGCGTGTGCTTCGTGTTACACTGGTTTACCTTGTGCCTCGAGTCCCTCAGGGGCCAGGTGGAACAGCACATGGATCCCACACAAGCAGTACGTACTTTGGCATCGCAGCTGTTGCTAATCTTTGAAAATCCCAATATGTTAAAAAAGACTTTAAGAAAACCTGCTCAGTCTTTGTACTGGAGGGTGACATTACAAATCTCTCTGTCCTCAAAGGAGACACTATCTCAATGTCACAAGGCTCTTGCCTTAGGAACATCCTTGAAAGACTCAAGCAAAATAAAAGCCATCAGTACTGTGCTCAGTAGAATACAAAAAAACTATAGGAATTGTTTCCCAACACTGTATAATTAGGAACAAGGTATGACTCTGTTTGACAGTGTAATTCAAAAAAAGGGATGGTTCCATGTTCCCTGCCCCACTTCAATAGTGAAGGGTGGAGCTGAGCAGCAAAGGAAGCTGAAAAGGACTTGGGAGAGAAGACTTGGAGGAGGTACATGGAGCAGAGGGACTTGTGAAGAAGCAGCTATGCTTATCTCTCAGTCTTGGGCTTGCACCAAGGACTTGTATGACACTTGGAAGAGATGTGGGTGAGAAATTCATGGAGAGGCTGACAATGGCGGCCTTATCTTGGCTTTGATGCTCTTTTCCTTCAGACTTGCCTGCTCCTACCCCTTTCCTAGGGTTTCCCAACAGTAGGTGCCTTAGACTTTTGGCAAGCTTTCAGAACCAGGACCTTGCTTTGGGTTACTCTTAGGCTGGACACTTGACCCACATGGGTAACATTGGGTGCATCACTGGGAAACCATTATCCTTTTTTTTTCTCTTCTCTATGCTATGACTCTAATTTTAGTAAAGTTCTTTTACACTGAAGGTCTTAGACACCAAGAATTTGCTTTGACTTTATGTGGGAGATGGTAGAACCTATTCAGCGCACGCACATTTGAGGGTCTAGGTATGTCCCTCAATTCTTCCTGTTCATATAACTATGCTATGACCTAGATGTTTTGATAACCAAGGACTAGAAAAGAGTCTCCTGCCCCCGTTGCCTTTGACCACCATAAGAGCTATAGTTAAATGCTGGGGAAAAGACAAAGTCGGGTGCAATAATTAACATAGGGAAATTAGGTATAAATAATGAACAGTGGGACTTCAGCTTTTTTTCCCCTTTAGTAACTACAACATCATATTTCATGTGACATTTGAGGATGAGCTTGAAAAAAAATTGATAACCCTAAGAGCAAAGATCTTCATAAATTTGTATTTGATAAATTTATACTCTCTCCCTAGAAATAACTTGACACCTGCCTAGTAAATCTAAAGTGAGGGGTGGATTTCACCCCTCACCCTGACATAGCTTCCTATATGCTTAATCTTAAATAAGAATGAACAGTCAGGAATCATTATCCCTCTGAGGAAAATATCAGTTTTAAAGAAATAGGAATAAACCCAGAGAAATGAGAACTCAGAGGAAACAAAGACAATAAAGGGAAACAGAATGAACATTGTTTTTTAAGTTCTAGTTAAGTATTTCACTTCCAGGAAGACATACTTCTTACTGCACTAAGTGCAACTAAAGACCTGGACATTATTATCCATCTGTTCTAACATGTTGTCCATTTTTTTGGAGCCCTTAGCATGTTAATCATAATACTTTTAAATTCCAGTTCTAATAATTCTAAATCTAAACAATATCTCAAGTTCATTCTGTCTCCTCAAGAACTCTGTGAGTGTATGTCAGGGTATTGTTTAATATATACGCCTTGCAATTTTTTGTTGAAAGTTAGACATGAACTGAGTAAAAGGAATTATAGTAATCAGAACTTTGGTGTATTAGTTTGTTTACCTTGCTAGGCCTGTATATATCATTCGTTGTCGCTGTAGGTATCAGGGGGCTAAAGTTTTTTCTAATGTTCTTATTTTTGTAACTCCGGTAGTCAATCGGTTTCTCTATAAAATTCTTAAATAATGCATGAGACATGCAGTTCTTTCTGTTGTTATCCTATTGTTATACAAGAGTCTTATTGATGAGGTGTGGGAGAAGAGAAAGCATTCTATCATTTTATGATTAGACCTGTCTAGCGAGCCTGTGTCCCTGGATTGGGACCATCATAGGTGTCTCTAAGTTTTGGGTTTGATTGTTCTTTTTTCCCCCTTAGATGAGACAGCAAAGTTACAGTGACCTAGAATATGCCATTTCCCTTCCCCCAGGTGTTCTGGCAAACTTATTTCCCTTGAGGTAATGTAAGAACAGAATGCTCCAGGCATATTTCACAAGTTACTTTCCCTACTGAAACATAAGAGAATTTCTACTATCCTGATTTGAGAAAGTAGTAGAGCTCCTGGAGATAAAATTTGCAAAATTGTGAGGAACTTCCTAAATCTCAATCTTCCTAAAGTTTTCAACTATCAAACTTGAGCACATTGGTTCTCCAGCAATTCACCATTACACTTCCAATTTGTGCACAGTAGTTCTGGTTTCCACAGGTTTCTGCTCTTGGGTTTTGTGGGAGAGCAAATTATCTTTCACCCCAAAACATGCCTTTGGCAAGAGATTTAGCTCATGGATGAACTAGAGGGTGCTTTCAATATTTATATATAAAATCTCTCTGAAAGGACCTCTCTCAGAACTCTATCTCTTTTCATTAATGTGCATTTGTTTGTGCTAACTGAACTTCCCTTTCTTCACCCAACCTCCCTTGTCTTAGCTAAGTTATTTAACATATTCCTTAAGCCATATGATGAAGTTACTCAGTCATAACGGGTTCCTCCCATGCATATAGGAAGTATTCATATTATTGCTAAAATACAACATGACTTTTTCTCTTATCAATCTATCCAATGGTTCTTTGATCATTTATTACCTTACAAAAGCACTAAGGTGTACATGATGATTTCCTTTGTACCCAGCAGTTTCTGCTGTAGTAAATTGTGACTATTCCTATCCAAATATGTCTCTACAATTTTGAAGGGCAGCAGTTTGCCCTGTGACCTCAATTCTCTGGTTAATCCCAGGGGGAAAAAAATGTTGATTTTCAGTTTGTTCAGCATTTTTTTTGTTGTTGATGTGAAGATGGGAGTGATGATTTCCAAGCTCTTTATGCGTTATATGCTGGGCTAGAAGCCAGAAGTTCAATTTCATGAATTTTATTGTTTAATATTTACATTCCTTTAAGTTCTCAATCCTCTGTTCTAGTGACATGGCTTCAGGTCTAGGCACAAGTTAGGCAGAGGTCCCAGAGCAGCGAATCTAGTCTGCTCTCTTCAATTCAATTTCCTTCTCTCTTAACTGCCTTAATACAAGAGCACAAGGGAGCAGACTGGAACATCTGAGCCATGATACCTTTAGATATACTAGTTATAGTGACTAAAACTCTCCATTTCCAAAATCCTGTAAACCATGTCCTCTTCTCCAGAGTCCTTGAGAAAAGATATGGTAAAACAGTCAATTAACCCAAGGGAAAACATTCCTACAAACAGCTATTAGGATAAAAGAGGCTATTTTAAACATTTCCAGTTAAGAGCAAGAATCATATTGGGTTCTCCTAATTTTCAAAATTTGAAATTTTTTTTTTAGTTCTTAATTGCTTTGTACTTGGATTAAATTAGAAAGTCTATATAAATCTGAAATAAGAAACACTTGTGATTCATTTTTGGTAGGAGATACTTTAAGTGCTCTTAATGAATACGGGGTATTGCTCCAGATTAAAGGCATTTTTAAATTCCATGAACATTAGAGACAGTTATATTTTTTAAAATTAGAGAATATCAAATATAAAGAAACAGAGTAACTATTTCTGCAATTATCATTCAAGAGAAAAGAGGCCATTTCTAATTTTAAAAAAATAAGAGTTGTGAGTAATTTTATATAATTTGTATTATTAATGGCTTCCCTTGGTAACTAAGGGCTGTATTAAAAAAAAAAAAAACCTTTGATGACTGCAGGAACTGAAGTTGGAAGGAAATAACCTTTTCACTGGAAACACCTTTGTACCTCTAGAACTGAGGACATGTGTGTGAATTAATTATCCCAATCATTTATGACTTGTTTATAAAATAAATTTTATGAAGATTGTGTACTGGGCATGGTGGTGCATGCCTGTAGGTGGCAGCCTAAGAAGCCTGGACCAGGGATCACAGTTCAAGTCCCACTGGGAGCAATTAGCTAGACCTAGTCCCAAAAATATAGCTGGGTGTGGTGGCACGTGCCTGTAATCCCAGCTACCTGGGAAGCTGAGGCTGGGAATTGCTTGATTCTGTGGTACCCTGGGCAATGTGAGCCAGCGGTTCCCCGGGCAAAAATAGCAAGACCTAGCCTAAAAAAAAAAAAAAAAAAGAATGTGAGGGAATTATCATTATTATTTTGCTACTTAACTGAAGAGACAAATTAATATATAAAGCATCTTCACAAACTTCACAAATCCACCAGCTGATTATCTCAATTTAAAGGAAACAGAAATGATAGCGGGCAATACATTTTCAAAACCAAATCTCAGATTTAAAGCAACCTTCTTAGCCAGTTTGAGGAATAGCCACCCAGATTAAGGGTGTAGAGATAACAAAAGTATACACCTGTACTTAACTTGCAACTCTATAACCACCTCCCAGTCCCGCCCTCCTTGAGTGCAGGTCACATTGCCTCTTATCAGCTGTCAGCTGCTCAACATGATTGGGGAAAGAGGGTCTCTTCTTGCTACTTGTCCTCTTACACCTTATGTCCAGAAAGATATCACACACACGCACACACACACACACACACACACCCTCCATATATCATAAATTCTATTTCTAATGTCTCCAAAATCAAAATTTCTCTTACTTTTTTCTCCTGATTCCTTCCCTGCCGTCTCTTGGGTTCTCCCCATGGAGTAACTATGGGTCTTCTTCAAAGAAGATATTCCATATTCCATCATCTAACCAAGCTCTTCAAGTTAGGAGTCTTAAACCCTAACCTGCAACTTACTTGATTTTGTTAAATCTCAGGGGTCAGTGACTTACATTAACTATTGGAATTCAGAGCCAGCCAAACTTGAATGCTGAAAAGAACCTTGTACTTAGAAATGGGGTGATTATAGATTCATTAAAAAAAAGTGGTAATAACAGAAGTTTGCTAGAATTTTCCCTGGGGACACCTCCTGAAAGTAACTAGAATTAGTTTAACCATCCCCAAGCTTTTGCCACTTTTAATTTACTGAGTGTGACTAAAGATTCATACGAAGAAAAGGTCTAGAGAAAATTGGTGAGAAAAAAGGGAAGTTGGTGTTTTGTGAAGGATGAGAGAGGAAAGAATTAGGAACTAAGATTTTTATCTTGCAGATAACAATGGTTTGCAAACTCTTGAAGAGTTTTAAGTGTTGTTTTTTAATTAAAATTTTTTTATTGATTGCACATATATATACATACATTACATCATTGTCTACCCCAGGTTCTCCTATCACCTTATCATCTGTAAACCATTTTAATATTTTATGCCCTTCCCTCCCCAGACTTTACCCTCCTCCCCTCCTCCCCTTCCCTAGCTCTATGCTTCAGTTCTGTTGGCAATTTTAAATTTGTCTTGTCCATTTGTTTGTTTTCCCTATATCCCTCCTATAAATACAACCATCCCATATTTCTTTTTCTTTTTGACTTATTTCTGTGAACACAACTCCTTACAGCCCCATCCATTTTTCTGCTAATGACATGTTTGTCTTCTTTGATTGATGAATATTCCATTGAGTACATATACCACATCTTTTTCAGCCACCTCCTCTAGATGAGTCGCTCCAGCTGAGGGGTCCTGCTGTTCTAAGTGTTCTTTCTGATCATTCCCTTCCCTCCTTCTTGCACTCCCAACCAGCTTCCATCTTTCCCAGATGGAAAGGGTTTCCCAGCTAAGGGTTGGGTAGGTTGTAGGGAGTAGTAGGGCAGGGTCTCCACAGGAGACCTCTGCTTCTGGTTGCTCTTTTCACAATGAGCCCCAGGACCCCCTAGAACCCTTGTCTTACACATGTAACCTTAATCCTTACATTCCCATTTCATACTCAATGAGCAGTGTCTCTAGGAAGAAAGGAATTAAAAACTCACCCCCCTTCTATCTTCAATATCTAAACTTTTAATGAATACTTATTTCCCTATACTGATTCTTCCCACATCAGTCAACAACTCTTCTATAAAATAAGACAGATTCTGTGTAGATGCATTCACTATGTCAACTCATGTGAGCTTGAAAACAATTCAGAACAGTGAGAAATGAGGTTCTCCCTCCTTTTACAGATGAAGAAAATGTGTCTCCTGGCTATAATGATACCACTTCTACAGTTGAAGTATCTATTTTATTTAAAATACTCCATTTTTACAAGAAAAGACAATAATGAAATTATTCTAGTTAACACTGGAGTCTGTCTGTAAACTTGCCAGGAACAAGAAGCCATTTCAGTGAAGTAGATTTGATATAAAATAGTTAACAAGGAGTTCCCAGCTTGAACACCTGTGAGAACAGAAACAGGAAGAGGCATTTCCAGAAAGACAAGTTAAATTAACAGGAACATTCTGCCACTGAAGAAAACCTAGGGTGCAGGGTGTGTCCTTCCTTCTCAAGTACAGTGACATCCTTCGCAGCCAGTGCTGTTTTTCTGCTGAGACCCACAGAGAAAAGCAGTGAGAGCTCTCAGAAAAGGATCTTCAAACTGCAAACGACGACTTCTCAAATGCTCACACTACACTGGAAGATTTGATCTCCCGTGGCTGGGCTCAAAGAGGGCAGCCAGCTGCTGGGCCACCAGTGTCTAAGGGGCATTAAAACACCCCTGAGAATATTGCAAAATAGAAAAATCTCTTCCTGCCAGATGGCCTCTCAGGGAAGGCTCTGGCTATGGGCAATGAACAGGCTCCAATTTGGAATGGGCCCAGTAAGACCCCAAAAGGCCACACTGAGTGACAGATGCATGCTCAGGAGGGTGGCCTTTTGAGTTGTTCTAGAGACAGTCAGGGCAGGTGTTGAATCGCCTGGAATGAGAAAGGGAGAACTAAGCCCCTTTTTTGTCCTTCCCATACACAGTCTTAAAGCCTTCCTTCCTTCTTAATATAGAGTATATTTTAAGTAGCTATTTGAAAAGGGGCCAAATGAAGTCAGCCTGGACTACTCACATTTCTTGGTGTGATCCTGATAGGGACATTAGTGCTTTGGGATTGAGACAGGCCCAGTGTTGGCTATTCAAGAGCACCTTATGTATGTCAGACACTATTCCAGCTACCTGAAATACATCAATCACCAAACAACAAAAATCTTTATCCTGGGGAATTATACTAAAGTTTGGTGGAAGGAGATAGAAAAAAAATGTATTAAATTTTGAAATAAAACATTAACTTTGTGAAAAAGAAGAAAAGTGCTACAACACAACAGTAAAGAAATAAAAGAGTAGGGAGGATGGGGGTGGTATCAAGGTGGGCTGTGTGTTCACAGGTCCATTAAGCTAGACTTCCCTGAGAGGGTGACATCTAAACAAAGACTGAGAGAAGTGAGAGAGTGAGGCTGGCCATATATGGAGTAAGAATTCTTGCAGCAGAGGAAAAAGCTAGGAGCGAGTCTCCATGGAGGAAATGTGTCAAGCACCTTACAGGAACAGCAGGGAGAGAGTGGGGAGGAAAGCAGAAGGTGAAGGCAGTGCAGTAGAGGCAGGGATACAGAGAGTAGTCTGGGAGTAGGACCCTGTAGACCAAGACAGGATCTTTATTTTACTCTGAGCTAAATAGGCAGGCTTTATAAGATTTTTAACACAGAGTGATGTAATCCAGTTTATTTGTTTTAAATATATAATTCTAACAGTCATATTGAAAATAAATTGCAGAGGAAGAAGAAAGAAGCAAGGAAATTATTTGGGAGATTTCTGTAACATTCTGGAGAGAGATGTGGGTGACTGGGGAGAAATGTTTTAGCAGCTGAGGTAGTAAGGATTGATCACATCATAGATTTAACTTTAAATATGGAAATAACATTTTTGACAGCTGGGGGGGGTTATCAGAGAGAAAGAGAAAAATGAGGTACGAGAAGTGAAAGGAATCAAAGATACCAACTTTCAGATACAAATAAGAAAGTCAGGAGATGTCATATACCTCTGTATACATTATAACTGTAGGGAACAATATTGACTTTAAAAGCTAGTTTTTAAAAAGTAGATCCTAAAGTTCTCATCACAAGGATTTTTCTTGTAAATATATATGATGCCAGACATTAAACAAACTTGATAGTGTGATCATTTCAATATAGAAATATCAAATAATTATGTTGTATATCTGAAACTGATAGTGCTCTTTGTCAGTTATACTTCAATAAAACAAAATTTGTAAACAAATGTCACCTAAAACAATAGGGGTGGAGGACAGGGTGAGAGGAGAAAAGGAAGAAAATAAGGAAAGGTGAAAGGAAAGAAAGGAGAGAGAGAATTCAGGACTGACTGTAAGTTTCACAGACTGAGCTCTGAACATGTGGACTGACATTGCTGGACATGGAAAGACACTACATACAGCAAGTTTAGGAGAAAATGAATAGTTCCACTAGGAGCAAGTTAATTGGAGACATCAAAACCATAGAGAACCAGTGCTGAGAACACAGTTAAAAGTCCCAAAGTCAAACTCTTGTATCCTTCCTCTCTCACGCCCAGTCAATCCAATTTCTGTTTGTCAAGATAAAACAATTTTATTCGACCAGTTGCTCATTCAAACACCTGGACTCTCTCTTACTGTCATATGCCACAATTAATACCCAAAAAATTTACTATCAGTCTTGTCTTGAAATGTATTCAGAATCAAACAATCTCTCACTATCATCAATGACACTATCTCAGCCTATCCTTTTTATCAATTATAATCTAATATTTAGCAATTTAGCTAAAACCAACATAAAATGAACTCCCTTAGCTAAACAATAAATATGAAATTTGACCTCCAAAATTCTCTTTCTTTATTATTATAAAATTTAGATGTCAAGTTTTTAATGTTTGATAATATTGTGCAGGAATTATAATTTCTTGACTTTTCTAGACACTATTGTACACATTTGACAACAAAAGAATCTGACTTTTAACTGAGGTGGTATTTGAGGACAATCTCTCCTAGAATTTTAGGACAAACTCTGCCTTTTTAGGGCACTACTGATATTGGTTTCACCTTTAAGACCTTCCTTCTTTTCTAACAATAGCTCACATAAATAAAGGTATCTCTCCTCTCTGGCTTTGGAATTTGAAGGCTTTGTGGAGGGTGATGGTATATGTTATTGAATTAATTCTACAAATTCTCTCTCAGAGAGAATTATAACAATGCTCTCAGACCAATGTCAGAGCCCTTTTAAGATTGTTGAAATGTTGCTACATGTTATTTCCATTATTTTTGTAGATGTCTGTTCACACAATCACATTCAAATATCTGGCCTTAATATTTGAATCTAAATACAAAATAATGCAACTCTCCTTCAAAAGATAAATTAGAACTTTCTATCTGTATCTAATGTCAAGAATCCAAATTCAGCCCATGTAATCAAATGTCAAAAGATTTAGATAAGCTATTGTGTAAGAAATATTTGTATATTCAATATACTTATAGATGATTTCTTCAGTGGGTTCTAAAAGAGGCTTGTTCCACTTCAAGCAACCCTTCAAGAACAAATTTGTCATGTTGATACATTTGTCTGCCAACTATAATATTAAGACTTACTTTTAAGTACCTTTTAAATGCTTGTTCCCATTCTATATTGTATGAATTCCTTGCATAAGTATGTTACAAGGTAATTCAATTTTTTCTTTAGGTCTTAAAATTCATCTTCAGCTGAAGAAGAGTGTTGGTGGTGGCCACCATTTCCTGCCTACAGTTCAGTAACCCTGTTCAATTCTTCAGTGTTACAATTACTTTTTGAGCATACAACTAAAGGGTATGAAAATTGTTGTGATTCCTGAATCACACATCACCTTCGATGCGTTTGTTCTGTTGTCCGTCATTCACAAAGCAATTTCTTTTCTCATTTTCTTTTTTTTCTTAATTTTTCATTTTTAAATTTTCATGCAACACTGGTCTTATTTGTAGAGTTGTTAGTTACATTATGACCCTCCCTACATCACCCTCCCCTCTTTTCCCTCTCCCGCCTCTGGTTACTCAAACTCCTCTCTCCTCTCTCCTCTCTCTGGTTACTCAAACTCCCCTAAGTCATTGGTTGAAGCATGGCTCACTGGTCTCTTTCCTGGAGTGACATCTTTCCTGGGTGAGAACCTATGTTCCTGGAATGCAGCAGTTCAGGCTGCTGGCATCTCCAGAGTTTTCTGTGAAGTTGACAGCAGGTCTTGCCTGTCCGGAACCTCTCACAGAGCACATGTGTGGTGTGGTACTCCAGTCTCCTTTGTTGCAGCACTTCCTATGGTTGAGGTGACAGTCATGTTAGCCTCTCTTTGCTGGCGTCTGCCCCCTGGTGCTGTTTCTGTCCCATATAGTTCTGCTATCTTAGGATGGGAACTAAATTCCCAGAAACTGGCAGTGGATACATTCCCTGGTAGGAAAAGACTCCAGCAGGTGGTTGATTCAATTCCTCTCCTTTCTCAGAATTTACAGTTCTGCCATGGGGCCACAGTGATACGTATGTGGCTTTCCTCCCATTTTTAGAGAGGAAGGGAGTTTCATTCATGTTGCACACATCTCTAGACCAGGCACTTGGCTCCCCAGATCTGGATACATTGTAGGTAGAAGTCTGTGACAGGTCACCACAATAGTTAGTCTCTCAGACTTGTCTCTTGTGGTTCCAACCTTGCATCTTCCTGTCTTGCCCAGATGATGAGGATATCCAGTGCTGTTATTTGCTCCTTTCCTCTCCTGGATGTCTGCATCTGGATTGCTGTTTCTCTCCTTCTTAGTGCAAGTCTGGTTTAAGTGGAAGTTAACTGGGGAGGTAACACCCTCCCCCCCCCCCACCAGCCCTCACCTTGCAGAGGTTGCCCGCCCCCTCCCCTCTCATGTACAGGAGGGGGGATACTGGGCCCTCCAGCCCCAGACCTCTACCCCCTGGGAACTTGAGACTCCCCATGGTATCGGACTCACCACACACATCAGCCCCTGCCAGTAGCTTAGGCCCTAGCAGGAGCAAGTTGAAGGTCTGCCCTCTTTTCTCAGTTTCTATTCAATAAATATTTCTTCAGATTTACTCTCTGGGCTGTGAGAGATCTGACATCCCTTGGTAAGCTAGCAAACAAGAACAGAGTTGAATTTATCATTAACCCACCAGACTGTTGAACTTTTAAAAAGACACCTGGTTGTTTCTGCAAGCTTGAGTGTTGCATGCATGATTTACAAAAGCAGTCCATTTAATGATGCTTTTGACTTTGTGTTCAAAGTAGATAAAATTCAGGAAAAGAGATTTTCAGTAATGTGTTTTCTAGAAGAAACATCTAAGATTAATGTGCATACCTCAAAAAATCCTTCATCTTTATTGAAGACTGTATACCAGCTATAACAATCATTTTAACATTTCTTTTATTTAAATGTTCTATCTCCATAGACCTATAATTATAAGGAACGATCTTCTGAAAAAATTATAACAGAAGCTATGTTTCCAGATTGTTATGTAAACAAAATGTTTTCCTGTACATTTTATTTTCTATATAGTTTTTGTTATATCTTATTCAAAGATTATTTTTCATGGATGTTGGTAAGCATATTTATGGAGTCTCTTATTTCTGTGAAATTTTGAGATGCTGATGTTAACATTCTGCTAGTATCCTAACTCACAAAATATGAAGAAATTACAAATAGCCATTTTTATAAAATATGCAAGGTATAAGTGGAATGAACTAACTAAAACTTAAATATAGTTCATAAAAATTATTTTGCTTAATGTTATGAATATTAATATATAATCCACAGAGATTAGATATTGGAATAATCCTATAACTTCATCATCATCATCAATACTTTTATTCCTGTTCTTACTGCTATCACATTTTTACAAAACTTTGCTAACAGATATAGATATATCCCTAAAATTATATAAATAACACACTAATTTAAGTTGTTGGTCTTTATCAAATCATTTGAAAAATACTTTTTGCATAAAATGAATAATTTTGACCACCACTATTTTACTCTTATGAAAATAAATGTGCATTTATATTTCAATCAACTGATAACATTTCAGAATATAAAATACTAAAAATTTCCTCCCAAAAATATTTGCCAATACTTGACAGTGATTTTACATGTTAAAAAATAATTCAAAATTCCTATGTCCTTGAATTACTCTTAGTTTTTTGACCAGTCAGGATGGAGACATAAGTAATCATGAGAATATTGATTACACAAAGTTCAGAAATGCCAGGAATAGCATTGAAGGAGACTTTCAGCTTCTAGAATTGAAGATGAAGTTCAAGGTGAAAAATAGATCTTGGTTGTAAACGAAGAGGTGATCTTTAACACTCCATCTATCTATCTATACATCCATCTATCTAGTTTATATGTATCTGCTTATACTTATTATGTGTCTTTTTTTTTTCACCCACACTGGGATGTCAACTTCATGAATTCGGGGGGGGGGGGAGAGGGATGTGTGTGGTTATTTCTTCAATACCTAGTGAAAAGCCAAAGATATCAATGACTTATTATGCAACATTTATGGGGAAAAATGAATGACTACTATACTGCTGCTATGAAATAGTAGTTCACTTATACTGACATGGAAAGATATCTATGACATGCATAGTAATATACTTTTTATATAAATAGCTACTATACTTACCACAGTTTCTTAAGGGGCTGACTCAACATCTGGTATATGGGAAGATTCAAGAAATATATGTTAAATGAATAAAAAAATAGTTTCGACATAGTTGCACACCCTTCTTTCAGTCTGTCAGCTTTCCAAATCATCCTCCTCCATTTATGTATCATCCATTTATGAGTCCCTCTAATGTCATTGGAGTGATCTTTAAATTTGCAAATCTGATGATGTGCTCTTGCCCAAAATTCTCTATGACTCCCCAGGATAAAGTCTACCATCTGTAATAGGGTATCTGATGTTTCTCATCGACTCTTCTCAGCAAACATAGAACTGTCTTCTGCCATATCCCCTTCTCTCATCTCCTTATCAATTCCCCATGCTTTAAGTGTTATTAACACTGGTAGCGTATGATTCCTAAAAATACCAATACCTTTATAATTCTTTAAACATCCTAATAATTTTTCATTGTTTATGAAAAGAAATCTGTCATACAGATTTTTGTTATACAATCTCCTCTAATTGTTGGTCTATATTTAACAGATCTTTTTTCTCTACCTGCTTTTGAGATAATATTAATCAGTGGCTTTATGCAATATGTTTATTATCTTCTGTCATGTAACTTTGTATTTCTTGTGCTTAGATTTTGTTTGAATTTTCAGCAATTATTCCTTCAAAAAATTTTCCCCACTCTCTCAACATCTTTGGGGTTACTTGCATATTAGCCATTTGAATTTCACTCACAGCTTATTGATGCTCTTTTAACTTAAAACAAACTGATTTTTTCTAACTTCATGTTCAATAGTTTTGCTGTTTCTTCAACTTTATCTTTTTTTCATATGTATAATCTGCCATTATTATGACACATTGTACTTCATCTGTACAAAAACAACTTAGGCCTTTTTTAATATCTTCTGTTTCTCTCCTTAATTTTTGAACTCATTTATATGTGCCAAGCATAATGTCTGTCATTTTCATATTGGTTTTCCTAGTCAGTCTCCTCATCATAAGTATGTTCTCCCTTTTTTTCTATGCCTGGAAATCTTTGTTTTGGTGACAGATATTGTGAAATGTAACTTGCTGAGTGCTGGATATTTTTGTACTTGCATTATTCATGAGCTGTGTTCTGGGGTACAGTTTAGCTACCTAGAAATAGTTCACTCTTATAGGTTCTTGGTTTTATGATTTATTTAGGTTTTGCTAGATATACCCTGTCAAGGACTAATTATTCTTCACTACTAGGAGAAAATCTTAGTAGTTAGCACAATCCTTCATAAGCTATAAAATTTTCTGATTTGGTCTATGGTAATAAACAACATTCCTGAAACTATGTTAAAACTGTCTTATGATCCTTTGAGATTGCCCCATCGCTGACCCCCAGTCACCTGAGTTTTTTTCTCACACATGTACATTCATGGTAATCTGCTGACTATTCAAAGAGAAGCTTCTCAGTATCCCACATTCTCCCTCTATCTAACTATCTCTTCATTGTTAATTTGTGTTTCAATCTCTAACCATCTTGACTTTCCCAAGTTCTAAATTCTATCTCCTCCACTTAGGAAGTCTGCCAACTATGCCTGGGATCCCCCTCTGTTATGTTTTAAATATTCATCTTTATTAACTATGTCCTTAATGTACACTAAGGATTTTGAATCCAAGACAGAGTTCTTATATTCATAGCAAGATCTATAGATTGATACTGAGAATAACACTGCACATCTCCAGAACAACATAATGAGAACCAGATGTAGATGTGAAATTTGTCATGTATAAGTAGCAAGTTCACCTGATAGTTAAGGGACAGACATAGAAGCATTAATTTTCTAAGCTTTTAGACTGGAGAATGAGGCAGCTACTCTCCTTTCCACATCTAAGAATCTCTTTGGAAAGGTCTTGCTCTAACCTTTCAGAATATAAATAAATCTCTCCAAGGAAAAAATTAATCCCAGCAACTCCAGATTTACAACTCAGAGATGTTTCCAAGTTCCAGATTTCAAGATTTCATCCCCTCCTGAAATGTAAACATCTATCTCTGGCATTCGGTAAATGTCTCTGGAGTTCTCACTATCTATACAGTTGTAAATTAAACTCTAAGACTTGTCTCAGGTCAGATTCCAAGTGTCAGTGATATTTATTCAGAAAGTCCTAACTATGAAGAAATAATATTCCCTGTTCCAACCCCAAATCATCCCTGAGCCGTGACCTGGAAACTCTTCAACAGTAAGCTTGGAACAAGTGTATGACTGCTAACTAATCATACAAAGACTTGTTCCCCATCTCTCAGGGATCATGACCCTTTGTTGCCTGATGTCCAATGTCTTGAAAACTGTTACTTGATATATTTTGTATTTTGTTTGGTTTTGTTTGTTGTTCCAATTTGGAAAGTTAAGCTAACTCCATGGAATAAGTTAAGCTTATTCCATCTCGGGAAGAAGCAAAAGTCTCATGTCACATTTCCTGGCCTCTGCTCTTATTTTCCCTCTGCTTACCATGCCTTTTACCACCAAAAGCAACCCCCTCTTATTACTTACCTGTCAAAGTTTTATTTCCTGATACTAACTCACATGTTTTTATTGACTCTCTCATGTACATTTAGAAGCTTCTAAATGGATTTGGCTGGTTCTCACCAATTGCTGCATCCTGCTTTCTACTTCTAACATCTTCTTGATTTGATTTAGGTTTCTACCCTTCCTCACACATCCATGTGCTTTGGGAAAAGATAACCTCATTCCTGCTCCAAGTCCTGAGGATAACCTCAGTGCTCCTGGCATAGATTTGTAAATTTGTAAATAGATTTGTATTTTACAAATACAAATAGACATAGACATAGATTTGTCTATTTGTCTATTTGTCTATTTGTACAAATAGACATAGATTTGTCTATTTGTAAAATAGACAATAACCTATGCTGTCTCTCGTCAGTAAGATGATAAAAACTGGACTGGACTTTCTAGAGAATGTTTTTCACCATTAACTAGAAATACCAAAGAAATGTTTTCTTTTCTACATATTTTCTAGTTTGTATGTACTTCCTTACTGACAGTCTGAGAATGAAGGCAACACTATTAGACAAGAAAGATGGAAAGAGTATGGGTGTTTGCTAGCATGATTGGACATCAGAACCTCTCATCATTCAGTGATGTGCATATTATAATTAATTTTCAAAATATGACATTTTGAGTTGGGTTTCTATTTCTTTCAGCCAAAAACTTCCTTATCAAATAAACTACCTTGTATCTCCAGTTCCCTTATCATTTCTTCATGCTTCCATTTTAGGTGTGATTAATGGCATATCTCCTTACTCTTTAGCCTCCAAACCTCTTTGAGAACCAAGAGGACACATCTGATCTCTCTAGTATCTAACTAGATAAAGAGTAGGTACAGAAGTTATGCATGATCATTCCTGCCTTAATCTCCCCCAGAAGGTGGTAAGACATTTATACTATTAATAATGGATAATATTTACATTTTCAGCATGCTATATACATAACTACTAACTTTAGCTAAAATTATACCATCTTGTATGATTTTCCAAACAACACTGTAGAATAGATACTATTACAGTATTACATTCATTTTATAGTAGAGAAAGTGAAGATTGGGAATGTTTCAATAACTCATCCAATCTTTTATATCTAAGGAGTGTAGAATCAGGATTCATACCCATCAGGAATTCAACTGAGTTCAAGAGAGTACTAAGCCATCAGGTATCAGAGTAGCCAATTAAACCAACATGCAAAAATGGAAGCAACAGTGAAGATGGAATAAGCAAGAAACCAGAGAAAACACCAGTTTTCCCTTATCCTGTTTCCCCAATAGAAAGTCATACTGGTAAAGGGTCGACTGAATCAAAGCAGATGTGGGACTTGCCTCACTGTTGAGACAAAAGAAAAGGAAAAAGAAAAGGCACCTGCAGGTTTTAGGTACCCTTCAGGTAGGGAATAAGTGGTGGGGTACCAATGTACTGAATATTGAGTCAGAGGAGGGTAAGATGTCTATCTTCTCCCTGCCACCAAAAATGATCTCAGTACCAGCCTCTGAAGACCTCGGTCAAAGTTTCTAACTGAACAGACTAGGAATGAAATTAGCTGGGCCAGGAAAGCAAGTATGCAAAGAGTGTGAATGCACAGGCAACTCTGAGTCTGACTACAGCTCTTCATTGATGCTTTGCACTGACCAAGCACCATATTAAGTGTGGGGCAGGCAGATTTCTCCAATCAGGTGAGCCAGAGTCCTTTTGGGACTCCTATAGTAGAGCCCCAAAAACTCAAACATTGATTTTGTGGCCCAATAGTCAAACACCTCAGGACCTAAGTCTCCTAACCACTAGATCTTTTTTCTGAGAAACTTGTCTAATGTTCTCATTTCCATCTCCTCTACAAAAGTCAAACACTTGACTTTTGTACATGTACAAAAAGGTGAACTGAATTGAATTATAGGAATAGAGAGGGCAGTTGATGATATTCAAGTACTCGCCAAAGATCTTGCCATAGTTTAACTACATATCTTCTTAAATAAATTGATACTTCCTTCAGAAGCATAACCTATTAACTCTATGATGATAGTCAAGATCCTGCTAATGCAATACCCTCAAGAAATTCCAAAAATCTTCATATAGTTCATATCATACTCTAATAGTTCATTTATATCTTTTTCTACCTTGTCACTGAACTCATAAGTATTTCATCAGCTATCATAAAATTCTAGATTCTGTTCCTTTCAACACCAAGCAAGCTTTCTAGACACCCAATAAATATTAATTAGTGAAGATGAAGAAGGTTAACTTGATATGATTCTTTCCCCTAATTGCTTTTGAAGACACTCGGTGTCATTTAACATTGAATTTGAAGGCTTCCAAAGAGCACATTTCAAATCTATACATTGTTAATTAACATTGCCAGGTATTGCCATCTTTCTTCGTTCAAAAGGATTTGCAGTCATTAATTATATACTCAGAGTGATGGAACAGATTCAATTTACTCTGTGAATCCTGACACATTAAACTCTCTCTGCACTATTGGATTTAGGAGATGCTAAAACAGTATTCTGTTTCTAGTATCTTCTTGCCTCGCCCTCTTGTAGTTGGAATAGTAAAGCAGGGTTATAAAAATCAATTTGCAGTGTCAAAGTTAAAAGATAATGCCTTTTAAACTAAGTAATAACATGATCAAACCCTAGTCATTGATGTCCGGTTTCTCGTTCTCCATACATTAATACATTTTAAAGAGGGAAAACCTGGGAAGTTACTAGAACAGAAAGTGAATCCACAAGTGTGAGTGTGTGTGTATGGTTTTTTGTTTTTTGTTTGTTTGTTTGTTTGTTTGTTTTTAAAGTAATCTGTCCTTTTTAGAAGTTAAATACTCTTTGGGATTAACTATTCCAGACTTCCCCTTGACCAGGTTTCTCTGACCCTCCCTCACCTCCAATCCCTTTTTAAACGTGTGCCAGCCTACCACACACTCACCACCTCACACACACTACCAAACACACACTGCCAACATGATTTTAATGCCATTAGGTAGTCAGAGTCTCTAGTATACAGAAATAATATTTTAGGATCCTATTTAAAGTTGTCTTAATTGACTCAATCTCAAGGGCAGAGGTGCTACAATTACCAAAACCTAATTCTCCCTATCATAGCATCTTCATTCTGTGCTTTCAAACATTAGATAGTTATTTCAATCAATACTTATCCTAACTCGGGGTTCCTAGCTCACTTGGTTTTTAAAGTTTCAAGTCTAATTTCCTTTAAAAATACATATAAGATGTTAAAAAGGCAAGTTGCTATTCTCTCCTCTAATCAGGCTTCTTCACCAGCTACTTTTCTTCCATTTCTCCCTTATCTGTCCTCCTTTAGCACCAACCCCTTCTTTCCAAAAATTGTGCATTCTAAGGTGCTATGGATCACAGCTCTGTCATCCCATAATTCTCATGTCATGTCATGATTGCATAAACAGGATTAAATTTGGAGCAGAAGATTTAGACTAACTGAAAAAGTTATGGGCATTTCTCTTTTAATCAGAGGGTACACAGTCTAGCACCAGGTTCAGGAAAATATTCTGAATTCTGAGAAGATGGGAGATGGAAAGTTCAAAAGAATACATCATAAAAGAGATCTTGCTAGAATTTCTCCAAGGATGGAGTTTATGGTTTTCTTTCCATTAATTAATTGATCCAATAAAGCAAATAACTTCCAATGGGATTCAAATAGGGAAAATATATTAGATTAACACTGGTAGTCTGCATTTTTTTTTTAATTTGGGTAGATAGACTTCTGACCATAAATGGGGAGAACTAGCATCCTTTGATATGCAAAATAGCTCAAAACTCTCTTCCTCTGCTTCTCTTTCTCTGGGCATGCATTTGGACATATTACAGGTACCTAAAATGATAGCAATTCCTTCATAATCCCCAAAAAAAATCAGTGTAAAAGGTGTTTAAAAGCCTAGGCTTCTAATCTATCGCTTAGACCTGGTGATGCAGATAACCAGCCAATATGGGCCTTGTTTCTCATTTGCAAGATGAGAATAAAAGCACCTTTATTTACAAGTCCGATGTGTATAGCACTTATAAACTCTAAAAAGTTACATAAATATAAAGGACCATTATTATGATGATCCAGCCACATAGCCGAAACACTCTTGTCACCATAAAAAAAAAAAAAAAAAATAGGAGCTAAGGATGGTTGAGCCACTGTCAAAGCTTCTGACTGAAGGAAGTATTTTCTCAATAAAAAGAATGTGCTTGTGTATGTTGCCACCCTTGCTTACTAGTAATAATATTCTATGAAGTAGGAGACCCACCTTTATCATTGCTTTGGAAGGTGTAAGTCTTGGTGGGGGTTGCTGCCAGAATTGCATAAGTAAAAGTGTAGTTTTGACCAGATTCTCAGTGGAAATAGGTTATTTTTAAATATTCAATGAAAAATGCAACCTAACATTTATGAAAAACTTGCTATGTGACATGCACTATTCTCAGCACTTTGGTAGCTTTCTCTTAAAGTAATGCTCCCTTGGAAGAGGTGCTGTTAATACTGTTACCTCATTTTACAGGTAAGACTTATAAAAGATAAATAACTTGCCTGAAATAATATAGAATAATAACAACAGAGATTTGAGTCCATACTTTTAGCTTTTCATTTACTCTTTCACTGAAGATCTAGATAAAATTAATCTTTCCAGAGAATTGTGGAAAGTTCAAGCCCCTCCCCAGGATTCCTATAAAATCTCCAATTAGGACTGTATCAACTTAGAAATGAACTCAGGCTGACCATAATTTCTACCCAAAGATAGTTTTGAAGGTTTTCAGATATATGGTGTAAAACCCAGTAATAGAAAAGCTTAAATTTTAATTTTAAGCACTTCTATCTCCAGAAGTCCCTAAGCAGTTTCTACCACTTAAACTTTAGTTTCCTGCCATGATGCTCATTTCCTTCATCCTTCCCCATACCCTCTTTTGTGTCTACTCTCTACCCTCCCTTACTTCTTCCCTTCAAATTCTTTTTTTTTAACTTCCTGTCATCCTATACTCCCAGGGTTTCACTTTAACCCCAAGTGATTTATCAAGATATTTTCTTAATCAAAGATAACTTTCTTCCTATAAGAAGTTACAATGTTAGCTTTTAAGATGAGGACATGCCATTTTGATTTATATCCATTTAAAAAATGTGTATTCCTGGAAAGTTAAAAAAAAGCAGATGATAAAACTTAAAACCAGAGGGATTTTTAATATCTTGAATTCTTGCACGTTTAAACCACTGAAGAATAGTTAATAGGGGAAATGATAAACTCAGTCACTGCAATTGATCATATTTGCCTAATTTATTATAAATTCATTATAATAAGAGGGTACTCTATTACCAAAATATTAAAATATTATATTATTAGGAGAGGTTGTTATAGGAAAAGGGGGTGACACAGGCTGTGAACATTCAATATGTGCTTGAAAACTTGGACCAAAACCCAAAAGCAGACACTCAAAGTAAATTTTCTTAAAAGTTTATGTACAGGAGAAAGAAAACAGAAAAAGAAGATTAATTGGTTGATAAGTGACTGGATGTCATTTTTCATATCATCAGTGTCAACTGGGAAACAGGACGTGGGCTGAAGTCATTAAAACAAAAGAAAGGCCAGCTTGTGTCTTCAGAATTTAAGGACTACATGATCATGTAGTTCCACCTCTAGATTCCAGTAGTCCTGGTTCAGGATGTCAGGTCCTGGGATTCTAGGAGTTGTTGTCCTCAGCATTGAAGGGCTCCTTGGCATCGAGATAGAGATGGTGTCCATTCAAGACATTCACTGTCAGTGAAGTTCACTGTTACAGAGTTTGCTCCCTAATAGCTTCATCTCTTGATGTTTGTCATGGTGAGAAAAGTCAAATGTGTGTGTGCTGAATTATGGCTACAGTGTAAGTCTTCTCCAGAGGTACAGTATATTCAAAGGACATAACAGTCAGTAGGCATTGTCCACGCATAACCAGTGGGGCAAAGTCCCCCATTTCAGGAACTAGTCAATCAGGGCAATCCAAAGCAAACAAACAAAAAAGTTAGATTTTAAGCTAGGAAAAAATAGCAGATATCAAATACAGAAAGGGAAAGAAACAAAAAAAAAAGTTAAGAGAAGCTACAATTAAAGTCATTTTCTCTCTACCTTCATCCCAATTCTATTAAATAGTAACAGGGAAAAAATTTGTTAACTAAATCTAACTTCAATCCATTTGCTATATTTTTGCATAAATTCACAGGGCAGGATAACCAAGCAGAATTTTGTTGGTTTTGTTGGAATTTTTCATGAAGGATCTTTGATTGAGCTCTCAACATTCAGCTTGTACAGGCTTCCGAAGCCAGGTCGCAATACAGTCTCACCAGACTGCACCTACAACTCCTGTATCTGTGGATCAATTTCTTCTTGAAGTTCTCAAGGCTACTTTCTCTGTTTCCAGGTATGTCAATAGAGGTAAGTTTCCCAACCTTCCTTGGAGGTCTCTGGAACCCTATAGACAGAGTGGCAAGCTCTTTTCTTCCTGATTCAGCTCAATTTCAACTCTCAAAATATATTCCAGTCAAAGTCTTGTAATGGACCATATTTCTAATTCTCTATTTTAAGGAAAGACAAATAAAATCCCCTCTTAAAATTATGCAAAAAAGGCACATAGGAACCACTAGTAAGAATACTTATTTCCACTTTTCCATAATATGATGGTATCAAGGAGAGAGAAAATGCAAACACATGTTAGTTATGCTAACAAAAACATGATTTTAATGTTTCTGTTGATCCTAGTCAGCTAAAAGAATTTTTTTTAATTTTCCTTGAGTCAAAATGCAGCATTATTTCAAACTTATTATAAAACTTATTTTTAAAAAAAACTTATTAATGCTAATTTCATCTCCATAATCTGTTAAGTCTTTTGTAGCAAATTCTTACTCAAGTTCTTTCAATTCATGCTGGTCTTGGAGCATTGTCAAAGTGTTTCTCCTGTTAATTTCTGAGAGACATTTCTGAAAATTTCAAAATTCTGAATAACCAAAATTTAAAATTTGATAATAACATGTTATATGGAAATTTGTTTGACTTCATATCTTGCAGCATTCCAGATCAGGAACAATCAGAACTGGTCAGCAATATTATGACAGAACATATCAGACACTTAAGAACTTTTACATAATAATTTCAGAACATCAACATTAATATTCATGTATATTCCAAAATTAAACATTTCTTTCAAGTGACAATGCTTCCCATCAAGTTCCAATATTGGTTGACTTCATCTAATATCTTTTCCATAAGAAAGGGATACATTTTATGGAGATTCTCAAGCGTTCTAAGGAGGTTCTGTAAAATTTTCTCTGATCAATCAAACAAAAAACTAACAATTTTTCCTAATTTAGATTTCTGGGAAGTTTTGTCATACATACTAGAAAAAAGGGAAGATTTAATTATCCAACAGTGACAATTTAAGATATAGAAACTTTAACCAAGCTCAGCCAAACAATGCTGGAAGTTATACTTATTTATTATTGCAATAACACAATTGGAATCCTCAACCTTCAGCACCCTTAACTTCTGGGGGTCAGTTAAAAAAAAAAAAAAGACACCTTAATTTTCCAACACCCATTTTACTTGATATTTAAAGACTATACTGAACTCACTGTAAACTGTCTCTTCCACGAAGCATGTATCCAAAACAAATGGCACAGATTTTAAAAGTTACACCCAATATCATAGCTTCAAAGATACACATTTTAAACCAAATCACTGGATTCTGAATTATTCTTGTTAACCAAAAAATTATTCCAGATCATGTTTCCTGGAAGCATTTGTACCAGTTACTAATGTATTTCTAAGCTCATAATTTCTATAGGTGCCATCTAAGTGAATTTTATATATTTTGGAGGCAAGACTAATTAGTCACAATGACATATGGACATACAACATAAAGGCAGACAGCAACCTTAGTTTTCATTTAACCCACATAGAATATCTTCTGCAACTGTAGTTTTATCCATATTTGAAAAGACACAGAGCTTTTTTTTTCTTCTTTAAAACCTTGTTTTCTGAGAGTGGAGTCCTTTTACCAATGCCTGATGGAAAGATAGTTTTACTCATGTTTAAATAATTGTGCTGTTTGGGCACTTGAACCACACTGGACCTGCAAAAATAGTATGCAAAAACACAAAAAGGAAAAGTCAAACATAGGCCCATATTACCAAAAATTTTTGTAAAGAAAAATCAAAAATAGGAAAAAATTAAAAACCAGCATCAAAACGAAGTCTTTCCCATGGAGCAAAGTGTGTGTTGGTAGCAAAGATCATGTGATTTCAGATGTCACTCTACATACCTAGGGCTTGAGAAAAAAATAGAGTTAGAGCAATTATCAAGGAAAGTTCATAGCCATATTCAGCATCTCAGAGTTATCAGTGTCCATTAGGAAATCAACCCTGGAGTATCCTACAATAAATCTGCAAGAGAAAAATGGGTAATTTTTATGTTTTTGTCTTTTTCTTAAACAAATATCTAAGGTCTTTGAAAACTTCACAAGACCAATACATCTCAGTCTCCAAGTCATTACTTTTTGGGTCTTTCTTCACTCTAGAGTGATGGACCCAGGGTTTTATGCCTGCAAGTTTCAAAAAAGTAGAAATGATTAACAAAATTCATGAAGACAAGACCACTTCATTAACAGCTGAGTTTGAGCATCTCTATTCTGCCAGGTTTTGAGTAAGACCTGATTACCAGGTCTGAAAGGATAAAATGATGCGTTTGGAGCATATCATCAGAGAGAGAATAAAGTCATGAGTTACAACTAAAATGTTCTGCGTGTTTTAGGTATAATTTTATCCTATATTTTTTACCTATATGTGGTGCAGGGCTCAAAATTGAAGCTTAGAACAATTTCATAGAAGATCAAACTTAGCCCACTTGTAGGAGCCACTCTTTTCCAAAGGAGAAGATGGACAATGTCTGGCCCTAAAACAGATGGGTTTCTTGGCATCGTTTTGACAAAGTTTTCTTTACAATATGACAATCACTTTGTTCAGTAGTTTGTAGTCTCCAGGCTGCATGTAGCTTCCAAGTAATCTGTAAAGCATTACTCACTTTTAGAGGGATCTGAAGCAAATGCAGGTCTATTTTCACACTAAATAGATCAGGCAATCCAAAGTAAAGAATTATTTCCATCAGTAGTTATTTGGCAACCTCTGTAGTTTTTTCCATCCTAGTGGTAAATGCTATACCCATCCAGAGAAAGTATCCACAAAAAACAAAAGATACTTATAATTTACAACAGTTCTGGAATTTAGGTAAAATCCATTAATCAGTCTTCCAAAGGTCATATGCCCTGCTATTGTACTATAATAGCTTTAGGGTGAGTCAGACTTTGGTTATTCTTGGCACATAAATGGCAGCCTTAGACCTTGATTCATGAGTAAATTCTGTCAAATAGTGGCTCTTTAAATAGGGGCACATGGACTCCAGTAAAGTATCTCTCCCATAGTGGAATTCCTCATGTTGAAATTCTAGCACTGGGTAGACTGTAGTCTTTAGGAAGAGTATCACATCCTGTGTGAGTTCATTCTCCAAGTGGAGCTGGGATTGATGTTTGGAATCCCCCATTCACAGACTTTTCCCTCACACTGGTCAGTATATTTAGGGACAAGCTGAAATAAGTTCATGAGAGGAATAAGTGTCCCCTGGAGAAAGAAACAATTGGTAGAGTTGGCTGCTTCTTTGCCTTTTGCAATTTTAAAACAATCCCTTTTGATAACCAGTAAACTATCTCACTGCTTCCCCTGTGGAAAGGGCAGTATATGGCCAAAAGTGTTTGGCAGGTTTCTACTGTTTGTTGAATCCTCCTACCAGGACTTGGTGAAGACCAACAGATCTTAGTCTCTGAATCATCACTTTTTGGGTCTTTCTTCACTCTAGCATGATGCACCCAGGAGAATTGTCTTATCCAAGATAACTCTTTTGAAAAATTGGGTGCCCTTTCTGGTATGAGAAGCAGAATACATCCCAGTTCTATCTTGGGTGGGGGTACAAAGATTGCAGGGTCTTTGCAGCTCCCCAGAAGGGTACTGACCTCCTGAAAGGGATTCTCTGTTGGTGGGTTCAGTATTCTCAGTAAGTGTTGATCTCCTCTTCCTCCTCCATTTTACTGTTATCAAGGTTAGGAAAAGGCTACTTGCCCTGCTTGGTACCATCAAATGAGCCTCTGTCTTTTCTACACCCAGTTTATGGAGGGTATCCAGAATTTGTCCAAGAAGACTCCCAGTCACTGACACAAGGAAGGATCCTTTGATCTAGTCAACCAAAGAGTTGTACTAGCTCCAAACTCGATGCCAGGGAAAGTGGGGGTGACACTGTTTGTACATCCTTACCTGTGTGCTTAAGAATTCAGGGCAAGACCCAAAAGCAGATGTGCAGAGAAAAACCATAGAATGGTTTATCTATGAGGGGAGGAGAGGGTGAAGGGAGGAGAGAGAAAAGGAGATTAATATACTAGCACATTTTGGATACTGTCTCCTACCAGCAGTACCATCTGAAGATCAGGGTATGAACTGAAGTCGGAAAAGCAAAACTGCCTGTCTTCACTTTTCTAAGGACAACATGGCCACTTAGCTCACTTCCAATTCCAAGCACCCACACCCCCCCCTCACTGAAGAATTCAGGTCCATGCCATGATGAGAGTTGTAATCCTTGATGTCTGAGAGTTCATCCACATGGAGGTGAGATTGTAGCCCATTCAGGACATCATCCACTGACTTGGAGTTTGCGCCTCACTGTTCTCCAACATGGTCCATGACAATCTGTCATGATTTGAAAAACTACCTTCTTTACCCAAATATTCTGGCAGCTTCTCAGGTCCATGAGCTAACTAACATGATACTGCTTCACCCTCAGTTTCAAGATCATCTTTGTTACAAACCAACAGCATTGCTGATTTGTAGACACCTCAATATTTACTCTAGAAAATCAGTTATTTACTTCCACTACATTCCCACTTTGTCAATGAGGTCACAACTTTATAATTTAACTTTTTTTTTCTTTTCTTTTTTTTTTTTTTTTTTGAGACTAGGTCTCGCTATTTTTGCCTGTGGAACCGCAGGTTCTCATTGCCCGGGGTACCACAGACTCAAGCAATCCCCAGCCTCAGCTTCCCAGGTAGCTGGGATTACAGGCGAGCGCCACCACGCCCAGCTGTTTTTTTGGAACTAGGTCTCACTACATGCCCCAGGTGGGACTCGAACCGCGATCCCTAGCCCCAGCCACTTCATAGGCTAAAGCTTACAGGCACGAGCCACCGTGTCCGGCCTTCACAACTTTATAATTTAAGCACTAACATACTGGAAAATTAATTCTGTCATCTCTTTCACTTCACCACTATCACCACATTTCATTCACTCTTCACTCATTTCCCAGATTTTTATGGAGAGTTGTCTATGGGCAAAGACCCTGAGGACACAGCACCTAACCCTCAGGTAACACACAGTCTAATGTGGAAGACACTCCTAACTATATTTTAAACAGAGATCATAAATACTACTACTATTCATTGACCAAATCCATGTTTTGAGGATCACAAACTGTTCCAGACATACATATTATATTAGCCAATTCAATTTTCACAACAACCCTGACTTCACAGGGGTACAGGGCATTGCCCCATTTTATAAGCAATATAACAAGTGATCAGAGAACGCAAGTCACTGCCTGCTAAATAGCTAATAAGGAATCAGGTCTGAATTCCAGCGTGTGTGACTCCAAGTCCTGTGTAAAGTATGAAGAGGAGGTTGCTGTCTGGATGAACAATGAAGGCATTTCGGAGAACCAAATGTTTAAACTCATTGTAAGGAACTTACCATAAAATAAAGAAAAAGATTTCATTTAGGGTAGAATCATACGGTCAAAGGACTGATTATGAGCTGAGACCCAGCTCTGATTCCATCTGACCAATCTACTGCAATTAACAAGTGATTCACTAAGACCACTATTCCCAGTGCTTTCTAAAGTGGACAGGACATTCCTTGAAGGTAGAGATTATGCCTTACTTTATATGTTAGTCCTCCCAGAACCCAGAACTATGTCCTACAGAGCTGGTGCTCAACAATTGTTTAAAGAAGTATGCTAGCTAGTATGGAGTGAGATGGAATACAGGAAGGAAGGGAAGGAAAGAAGAAGGATGAAGAGGGAGGGAGAAAGAGACGGGGGTTATTTAACTTCTGTCATTAAATTTTTATCACAAGGCATCTTAGATTGTTTATTTTTTTAAAAATGTTCTTGGGTATTTCTTAGAGTGCTGAGTTAATTCTCTTAGCAATCTCCTCTTGAGAGATAATTGCTGCTGCATAATTTTAGCAGCATGATTATACCTTTTGTTATGATCCAGCAGCCACAAACCTTGGCACAGGCTTCAGTCATGATAGAAACAGCTTTGTGTGCACAGTTCTGGCTAAGACAGTAAGTGTAGGTCCACATCATCGTTTGTTAATTATTAATGTACAATTACACTTCTGTTATAATAGTAACAATAGCCTATATTGTTTACTTTCAAAGCACTTACCTGCCTGTATTGTCTCACAATAACCCTGAGAGGGTCTGTCACAGCTCACTGAGCCAAAGATTCAGGGAAGAAAGCATTGGGCTCAGGAGACCAAGCCCTGGACCCAACCCCAAATCTCCATAGTCCCGATCTAATGCTCTTTCCATTTATTTGGTCTCCTCCAGAGAGGGAAATAAAAGTGCAATTTCAGTTGTCTCTACTTTCTTTTTTTTTTTTCCATTTTTCCATTTCTTTCAGGAGAGAGTGAGACAGAGAAAGAGAACTTTGTAGTGATCTGAATTTGCCCCTAGCTGGCTTTAACCCTCTCTATCTAGCCTTAGGAAGTCTCATTATCATTGTGATAATGTTTTTTAAAATGGACCCTGAGGTTCAGAGTTATATCAATAAAGTCATCCTGTCACTCCGTCTCCAGGCTATTATTAATTTCTAGGATCTAGTAGAGATGATACTTTCATTTTTGCCACAAATCAGTTTTTACTATAGCTTATGTTGCATCTTAGTATCACCTTTCTAATACATTTGCCTGGACTTTGATTAAGCATTACCACTATACCTCCAAAAGGAAAGTCATGGCTCTAAGATGTTGCTAACCTGGAAAACTACCTACCTCTACCCAACCACAGGACCATGACATCTAAAGGGATAGTCCCTTATACATGTCAGCACTCTCAGTGTTAAAAGACTCTGTAAGATATTTTCTACCAATTAAACAAGTTGGGATTTTTTTTTCCTAGTCCCACCTCATTTCTGATTTGAAAAACACCTTGGAATGTCTGCTATCTTCCTGCTACCCTAAGGTTATAGAAGATAAAGAGCCCCCTTGCTATCTGCTACCCTGAAATTAATCCCACATTTGAGATGATTGGAAGGGCAAGGAATCAGGAATAAAAGGAACATGTTCCAACTCAAGTATCATTGGGCAGTAGCTGGTGATTAGTACATATTAATAAACATCTCAAAAAAACTAAGTAGCAAACGTCTCCAAAGTGAGTCTTCAGTTCTCTGAGTGGATGTTCTAACAGTAGATAGTCTGATCATGGTTAAAGCTATGAGGTAACTCCTATAGCTTCAGCAAAGCACAACAGGAGGTATTTATGCTGACTCAACACAGTGGTTCAAAGACACCTTATTCCCTAGTCGTAGCTCCTCTGTATCGCTTATTGTTACATTCCAGCCAAAAGGTGGCTAGTTTTTCTATAACACCTCAAGTTCATAATGAATCTCCAAGTCCCACATTTACTTTGAGTCATCAGAGAGCTATAGAGTCTACTGTGGAACAAATATGGCCTTAGGCATTAGAGAGCAATAAGGCACTAGCTCTGCCCAGGCCAGCTCTCAGTCCTCCATAGGAGATGGAAGTGTAGCAATTATTATTAAGAAGATACTAGAAATTATTTAACTGCCCTCAGACTATGGACACCAATCAGACAAACGGGATGAATAGTTGGCAGTGCATGAGGAACAAGCCAGTCATTATCTACAGCACATGATAAGTGTGGTGTTAGAGATCTTGAGAAGATGCTATGGGAATTCAGAAAAGTATAATTAACACTTAGTTCAAACTGCTACAAGAGCCCCTGTCTGGCCCTTTGAAGATGGTTTTGGAGCTATAAAGTGAGTTACAACTTTTAAAATGAAAAAATTAGCATATGTAGCATATACTTTTGCCAGTTGTAAATAAAACTTTCCAAGAGCTACTCAGTTCTCACAAATATAACAAATAAAGTAAGTGGGACATAGAGAATGTAAGTGATTTACCCAAATTCAAAAAAACAGGTTTTAAACCTATCAGTCTGACTCCAGAAGCTATGTTTATACGTGTAGTTGAGAGGTTGAGTCTTCTGGAAAAAAGAAGGCTGTCATGTTTTAGGATAGACAGAATAAAAAAGTTATTCAGCAGAAAACATAGTTTTCTTAACATTTTCTTAATACAAAGGTATATTGGGGACATTTTAGGTTAGGATACTTTATTTGGGATAGATTAGCTAATTTTTTCCTCAAAAATGCAAACCTTCAAAAAGTAAACATAAGTAAAGGTAAATTCCACACAAGATAAAGCTTATAGTCAATTATCTAATAAAGATAGGTAGAAACAACCATCAGACAAATATTATTCCAGGACCCTCAAGAGGTGAGTAGTGAGTAGAGGGATGCTCAGAGCAACTCTGAAAAGCCTTGCTGGGAATGTTAAAATAAAGCTTACTAAAACATGCTTCTGGATCATGGAAGTGCTCCCCTTGCCTATTGTCCACGGAACAGCATTTTTTAATCTAAACAACAGAACTGTCCTGCTGCCAAACTCACACATAAAAACATACTAGGCTCCTGGAGACCTCTGCAAGCAAAAAGGGGGGGAGGGATGCTAGACATCAGCCCAGGGGAGCTATAGCTGCACTTGGCAGCAAAATAGCCTCCAGCTCTGGGGTTAAGCACCTGGTGTTTAGTGATGCCATTTTCCCTGAGGATAGAAAAAGGGACAGGTTTGGAAATGAAGGGTTCTGCTTAAGAATGTTAAATTGGATGTTTTCATAAGATATCCAAATGAAGAGGCTAAGAGATCATTTGGAAACATGAACCTGGTTCTTAGGGGGAAAGATAAAAATTTGGGGGGTCACCAAGTTATATGTGTGATTTCAGTCTTAAGACCAAATAAGATCACTATTTCAAATAGGCTTCTTAGCTAATAACACCTGAATCTTCTCTGGCATAAAAGTCATGTCGAGTATGAGCAAAGGCAAAGGATATGGGGGAGGAATACTAGTCAAATAAGGAAATTCCAGGGTACAGAGGAACCACAAAGGACTCATGAAATGTTCCAAGAAAATTAAAGCGAGAAACTTTTTTGAGTGGTCGTGAGGGGTGAAATATCATGGAAGCAGAGACGTTATAACTAAATTTAAAACATAGAAATAATTGGTAACCCTGACAAATGACCTACACTTGACCTGGTCAGTAGCCCTGGGTCAGACAGATTTGGAAATGTAGAATCACACTGATCAAGCTAATAATGAATTCACACTTAAAACTGAAATACCAACAGACTCATTTAGAATGAAAAGTAAAATTGTCATGAGCAGCAGAGATTAAGTCACTCGTTGTTGCTAACAGCCTGACCAGGGATTCAACTCCATCTAGGAAGCCTTCATCAGAATCCAAATTACCAGGCAGTTGCATAGTGAGAGGAGAAGAAGAAATGTTTAATGAGATGATTTTCTTCTCTTTTTATCTTCAAATCATCAAATATATATCAACCAGAATAAAACCTCTTGGTCAAACAAGGAATTTTCTCTCAAGACAGAATTCAAATGGGGACCACCAGCTTTGCTAGAAGGAATCATGCTAGCAGAAATAAACCAGAAAGATAAAGAAAAATACTGGATGGACTCATCTATATTAGAAATAAAGGGAAAACAAACAGACAAGAAAATTTTAAAACTAGCTCCCAAGCCAGACATGGTGGCACGTGCCTGTAATTCCAGTTACCTGGGAGGCTGAAGCTGAGGATCACTTGTGTCTGTGGGTTCGAGACAACCCTGGGCAACAAAGCAAGACCTAGTCTCTTTTTTTAAAAAATTAATTAATCTAAAAATTTAAAAAAAAATAAAACTAACTCCCAGCAAAATTGAAGTATATAACATAAGGGGGGGGGGGGCAGAAAATGGGAGTGGAGTGGCACAAAAGACTAAGACGAAGGTTCACAGGTGATAAGATGGTGAGTGAAACAATGCAAAATAAAAACAAATAATAAAAATAAATTTAAAAAACAACTTGGAGAAAAAAAATACTTTTCAGAGTAACCTTGAACTTTGCAGACTCACCAAAAAAAAAAAAAAAAAAAAACTCCCTGTTCTTCAATAGTTAAGCAATATTGTTTCTCACTGACAAGTGATTTTTATATAAGTTTTATTGCCCTCAAATAACTATGATTTACAGGGGTAAGGTTTATTTTGACTTTTTCATATTGTTGGGTAGATTACTTAACAGGGTTTTTCATACCTTTCTGTCTTTGGCCTCTATGACCAGCACTTGTGGTATTGCCCCCTCCCCATGATTGTGCACTCTTGGGTCCAATGGGTATGTACACGCTTGGATGGGTATACCTGGGCCTAGGAGAAGAGGATAAAAAGGTATTGTCATCCTGGCAGAGGGGAACACCATAGGGAGAACATTAAAGAGAGCCTAGAGAAGGGGAATGAAGATTCATGGGGGAGGAGAGGCTCAGCTGCCCCCTTGCCTCCCACCACCCCTTCTTCCACCTTAACTGCCTGTCTGCATCACCTGCAAGAGGAAGAAGGGGAGAGGTAGAGAGAGAGAGGCTCAGCGGGAATTCAAGGAGACTCAAGTGACTGCTTGCATTGCTGTTATCCCTGTTCACTATTTTCTCTGTTCACTATTAAAAATTTTGTGATAATAATTCCAATGGCTTCAAAATTGCAAAGCACATATACAATCCATTTAACATTATTTCATATTCTCTATTATAATAGACCTAGTGCCCTCATTTCTAAGTTCTTGGGTATTATTTTAAATCTATTACATTATTATATTCATTCCTTCTGAACAATCATAACTATAAAGCCTAATCTCACAAGAAAGGCAAATTCATTGACCATCAGCCAGAAAAGGGTTTCTCCATTCAGTTTTCTTCAGCCCAAGAAGTTTGATGACATTCTCCAAAAAATTCAAAAGCTAGTTTTTACCAAATAGCTTTGAATATATAATTAGTGTTGCTATTAGATTTAAACTGTTGATAAAAATAGAGATAGAAGATAGACAGACAGACAGACAGACAGACAGACAGACAGACAGACAGACAGACAGACAGACAGACAGACAGACAGACAGATAGATAGATAGATAGATAGATAGATAGATAGATAGATAGATAGATAGATAGATAGATAGATAGATAGATAGATAGATAGATAATAGACAAGTAGATATGATAGAGGGTGCTACTTCCCCCCCCCCATTGTCTCCTGTTTAAGATTGCAGATTTCAAGGACAGGTATGTTAAAATGTGAAAATGACCTTAGTTGGAATTTCCCTTCAGGGAGATGCAGGAGGGAGGAAGAAGTGAAATGGTCTAGGTGCGGTTCCTGGAAGGCAGGAAATCAGGATATATAAAGGGTGTGCAAACAAAGAGAGAGATTCCAATATGGAGATCCGATAGAGAGAGATTCAGGGGAGGAGAGATTGGAATCGGCCATTTTGTAGAGTAAAGATGTGAGCTTTGTGGACTTGGCCAGGTGGGCCAAGGCCTGGGGCCTGCAGCCTTTGGCGGACCCAGACTAGCAGCATGTGTGCTGAATGCAGTTAAGAAGTTTGTAGGTTTGAACTCCATGTTGGAGTTTGCTGTGCTGAGTTTGACAGGTAATGGAAGAGGCTGTGCAAAAGTTAGGCCCGAAAAGAAAGTGCACTTGGCTGGGTCCAATACCATGAAGTTCCTGCTACTTGAAGATGACAAGAAGACAGCGTGGAAGACAAGGAGGAGCATGCCAAAGGAGTAGCCAAGGGAACATGTCTTCAAGTATCTGGAGATGAACTCTGACTGGACATTGGTGAGATGATCAGGACTGAGAGACTGAGGATTTTTAGGCAGTCTAGGGAAAGGACTTTGGACAATGCTGAGAAAGGTTTTGGACAATGTTAAAGTAATTGGAATTTTCCTTACATGTTTCTTTTGTAGTTACTAGGATAATTAGGAAATCACTTCATTAGAAATAAATTAGTCTGCACTGATAGTCTTGCTTTAACTTAGTATTTTGGTTGAGAAGACTGGGGATGATGTAAAGAACCCACGTGAGTTTAAACTGTGTTTCTTAAGTTTTTTTCTTTTCTGCTGTTTTTGGAGCTGGGAGCTGAGAAGCAGCTGGCTGGCCTTTGCATATCAATGGTAAAGGTGATCAGTGAAAATACTAATGAACAGTGTGTGGCCTGCTTAGGAGAGAGAGAAGCAGGCATAAGTATATCCAGTTAAAGTTAAAGGCAATTGCTAAGGAACTGGTAGTAGCCTGCTTCGTAGAGAGAAGCAGGCATGCATGTGTTACAATCAAAATCAAAAAGTTCCTTCGTGGTCGCACTGTTTCAGATACATTCGTACATCGATAGGAGTTTCCATCCGTTTGAGTAACACACAAATCAAATCATGTTCATTGAAACAAGTCTTTACAACTGCCAACCAAAGGAATTAAAGTCCACAAACTGGGAAGCTATATCATTTAAAAGTTTTGTTCTCTCTGCCATAAAACATTTTGAAGAGAAGAAAGATAATAAAATCTGATAGGGATAAAATAATAGAACTAGCTAACCCTCTAAAAATTAGAAATCATTGTCAACCCTCTCAAACTTCTGAGGAAATAAAGATCTTTCTGCTTAGTTTAGCTTTTCACCAAAGGAAAATTACAGTGACAAAGTTCAAAGTATGTGAGATGGGTATAAATCCCAAAAATCCCCTTGCCTGATTTTTGAGTTATTACCTTTCTGCAATTAGGCATTGAAAAACAGACAAGAATCACCAACTTGGGTGATGACATTTAACAATTAACAAAAATTATTTCACTTCCTTTAAAACAACCACAATTATTAGTCTCAGCTTACAAATAAAATAATTGAACCTCAGAGAAATTAAATGACTTATCCAAGGTTACAATAAAAATCAGTGGCAAAATAAAAATTTATTCATGTCTTTTGACTCCAAAATCTTAGCTTTTTAAAAATTGTGTTTTTATAGCTTTGAGGTCTAACTGGCAGACAATAAACCACATGTGGAAAGTATGCAATTTGTTGACGTGTATTTATGAAATCATCACTACAATCAAGACAATGAATGCAACAATAATCCTCAAAAGTCTCCTCAAATACTTCCTATGCCCTTCCTCTGTCTTACCCATTTAACTACTGATTTTGGTTTGTGTGCATTATTTCTTTGGATTTCCTAAAATTCTATGTAAATGGAACCATACAGTGTATACACTCTTGTCCTATTTCTTTCAGGTAGCATAAATATTTTGAGATTCATTGACATTGTTCCATGCATTGATGGATCCTGTTCTTCTCATTAATGAATACTATCCTATTATATGGAACACATTATAATTTACTTATCTTTTCATCAGTTAGTGGTGATTGAATCACTTCTAGTTTGGGGCATTAAAGATAAAGCTACTATGAAAACTCATGTGCAAGTCTTTGTATGCTTTCATTTCTCTTGGTAGATACGTAGGAATTGAATGGCAAAGTAGTGTGGTATATGATTAATATTTTAAGAAACTACTGTAGGGGAGAAAAAATATTTTGTCTATCAGCTTAGATTCAGTGGCTAGGACCTGTGAATTATATTGACAAGAGGTAGATTAACAGAGGAAAAATTATTCTTATGCACACAGTGGTCAAGAGAAGAATTTTTCTCACAAAATGATTAGTGGTTTATATATTTAATTTAGTAGCAGAAGGAGAGGACAAGGAAAAGGTTTCTGTGAGATGAATAAAAATGCTTCTTTCAGAAAAACAATTTGGTTCTTAGTAGAACAAATCAGAGATAAGAAAGTTTAAGTTAATGTTTAATTACCTTTTGGTATTAATTACCTTTTGATCTTCTTTTGGGTCGCGAATCTCCCCCAGAAAGGGGATCTACAATAGTTTGACTCTTGGTTTCTCTCCTGGAGAAGTTTCCCTAGAGGAGAAACTTATGGCAATTTTCATTGTGCAGAAGTTTCTGCTTTTCTTAGAATAAAGGAAAGTCGAAGACTTCTTTTTACATCTGTCAAGTCCCAAATATCTTTAGTTTAAAATAATATTTTTACCAACTCTGAATCCTAAATGGGTTCCCACACTGTCAAACTGTTTTCCAAAGTAGTTGTACTATTTTATACCACCAGCCATGGATAGGAATCCTGGTTACTAATACCTCCTTGTCAAAACTAAGTATTCAACCTTCATAATTTTATCTATTCTAGTTAGATGTATAGTTGTATAATATTGTAATTTATGTCAGCAGTTTCACAATTAATGGCGTTGTGCATCTTTTCATGAGCTTACTACTCATCCATATTTTCTTTGGTTAGGTGTTTGTTCAAATCTTTCCCCCAATTTTATTGACTCATTTGCCTTCTTATTCAGGCACAGAAGTTCTTTATATATTCTAGATGCAAACCATTTGTCAGATACATGTTTTACAGATAGTTTCTCCCAAACTAGACCTTATGTTTTCATCTTATAACAGTTTCCTTTTGAGGAGCAATGTTTTCAATTTCTGTACTACAAATTTCCCCCTTTGCCAAACCCATACATTTTGGTGTATCATGGTGTTATAGAAATGCACCACAAAATACTTTCTGAATCCTAAGTATTTGATTTCTGAAATACTTTTACTACCTTCTTGTTTCAATCAAAGCCAGAGAAAGACAGAATGCTACCAGCTTGGGTGATGGCAATGAATACATTGTAAAACATTTCTACACTTCATAAAAGCCTAACAATACTATTAGCTCCACTTTACAAATGAGACTATCATTTAGTCAAGAGGTTAACTTGCTCAAGGTTGAAATATCAGTGAGGACAACGTTGAGCCTTACTCAGGCCAAAAAGTCTAAGTCTGACTCTTCACTGTTTCACCCAGATCTCTGACAGAGCTGAGCCCTTTTCCAAGGTCAGTTTCCAAGATAGTTTGCATTTTTAAATAAGACTTTCAAACATATTCCAAGGTTTCTCGATATATAAGTGTGGTAACACCAGACTTAAGTGGAGGCAAGCCCTCTGCCCAGCTAGCCCTCTGGTAACCATTCTCTGGTAATGACTCAACCTTTGAAATCATCAGCCCTGATTGATGGGGTAGAGTTAACTAACTTAACAGCAATCCAGGTGGCTTGCTTTTCTTCTATTCAGCAATTCAATAGCCTAGCAAATGACTCTCAAATTGGCACTCTAAGACCTCCATCGAGTTCCCAGTGATTCTGATCTAGTCATTACTGGATAGAAAGCAGAGTCCTGAATGTCTTAAGAACATCTTAAAATAATTGTGATGCAGGATGTTAGTGGATCACCTTAAACTAGTATGACTGAGAATAGGAATCAGATGAAAAAGAGGAGGTGGCCCAGGCAGCCAGAGGTCAGGTTATTAAAGGGTCTTTCAAACCCTTTTGGGGATTTAAACTTTATTCTTAGCCAGCAATGAGTAATTGAGATTTTTCAACAGGGAAGTTACATATTTGATTTAGACTTAAAAGAAAATGATGAAAAATGAACCAGAAGTCTCAAACACAGAAGGTAGGGAAAACAGCTGAAGACAGACCAAATTCAGGCCGGTGAGACTGGGAACCTGGACTGAGATAGTGGAGGCCGGATAGAAAGACTTTAAGAAAAAGAAATTTAATATGTAAGTTAAAAGACAAGAACAATGAAAGGTTCAATGAAATTGAAAAATATCAGAAAGCAGACTACAAACTGGTAGACCGTTCCCTTCATTAGCCTGTATGACCAACACCTGTAGAACTGTACCCTGCCCATGGTTGTGTGTGCATGCCTGACCCAGTGGGTGTGCACATGTACAAATTTGCACACCTGGGCCTAGGAAGCAAGAATAAAAGGGTGATGTCACCCCAGAGCATGAGTAGCAATAGAAGGAGCATGAGACAAGAGCACACAGAGAAAAGAGAACTCAAGAAAGAGGTCAGAGAAAGAGCATGAAGATTCCTGGGGAGCTGGAGGGCTTGCTTGTCTTGCAGCATGCCCTGCCTCCCTGGCCTGGCCCCAGCCCTGGCCCTGGTCTTCCTGGTGTGTCTGTGTAACTGCTAGAATCAATAAAGAACTGCAAAGTGACAGGATTTTTCCTCCATTAGCCTGTATAACAAGCACCTATGTCTTCCCCAAATTGCACAGTCCAGTAGGTATGCACATGTGTAAGTGTACAAGTGGGCCTAGAAGCAAGGGAATAAAAGGGTGCAGAGATAGAGCACAAATATGCTCACATGCATGAGAGAATGTCCAACAGAGAGACTGTCAGATAGAGACCTCAAAGAAGATTCCTGGGTCTGGGGGTTCTCCTGCCCTGTCTGGTGTGTCTGTGTAACTGCTAACACCAGTAAAGAAACTACACAGATTGATGAGCCTGATGCCTGATGCTTGCCCCTAGAATTTGCGATGAGGATATCTACATTACGAGAACCTACTCAGACTGCACTACAATTGGCATCATGAACAGGCAGATTACAGGACAGGGTCTATAAACAAAAAGGTCTTCATAACCTCAAAAATAGTGACTAGAGGTCTAAGGGAGGATTCCTACCCAGAGGACGTCCTATATGCAGAAGCTTCCTTGACTGTGTCCTTTCAGGAAACTTAATGTTTATGTTAATAAAGGAAATTTACCACCTCACATCATAAATGGCAACTGCTCAGTTCAGAATCTGGACAATGATCACCCAAGTAGCAGCCATATTTTTAGCAGAGGCTCCAGCAGCAGTTTTATGATGCCCTCGTATAAAAATCCTTCCCACCAGCCTCGTACCCCCTTTATTTGTGGGCTCAGATGCTCTGCCCTTCATGATAGCATCATCACTCAGTCTGCTATAAAGTGAGCAAATGAACTTGGTCCTGAGTCTAACAGGATATGTATCCAAAGAAACCTTGGAGTGGAAGGCATGTTTTAGTCCTGGGAGTCTGTGAACTACCTCTCAAGAGCAAAGTAAATCCAGATCTGTGGATTTATAGATATACATACTGTCTTTTTATACTGTCCAGTAATACTTTTAATCATATCATAAACCAAATCTCCGTGAGGTTGGTACAAAAGGTTATCCGTTCAAAACCTGCTGAGATTACCTCCTGATTAAGTCAATTTTATTTTTTAACATACAGGCATTTGTGTGACTTTATTACTTTGCTAAGTAACATCAATCACAGTCCAATAAACTGAAGCCTTCCTTTGTGTCAGTTAGAGGGGAAAAGTCGCCAGACAAATAAAGAGATGATACCCACCACAGACACTGAACAACAAAGGCAGGGAAAATCAGTGAAATTACCAAATAAGGGAGATGAGATCAGTTTTAAGTCAGAACACAGAGCCACCAGAGTGTCCAATTGCAGCCAGGACCTGACTTCAGAATCATTAGGAGTTCTTAGAGAGGAAAGACTTAACCCCCAACCCGCACCTGGGCCAGTTAGCTCCCATATCTCCAGTGGGGTCCCAGGCAAAGTTGTGCTTTAGAAACTGCATGTTAAGTTTCTGAACTGTAGCTTGGGTAGGAAACCACAGCTCTAGGCAACATAAGAGGATTAATACGGATTCTTTAGCATCCAAGAACCCATATTTGACATGTTGTAGGACAAGGATTAATCCAAGCTTTCTGTGCTTTCATCCTATACTAAAATGTCTAACTTCTCTCTAAGCTAATCTTTTAAGAAAAAAAAATCAATGAGTGAAAGACCTTTTTATTAAATTTTGTGTCAGAAATCAATGTAACTTTACCTTATCTTATGTTAGCATGATGATGGGGCCAGTGGGGAATGGAAGGAAAAGTTAAACACTAAAAATGAAAAGGGAAACAAAACTACCTCGTCAAAGAGTCTTTCCCTAACTACCCAATCTAAAGTAATTTTCCACTAGCACATCTCTCTACTTCAGTTTTTCATATTATTCACTATCTATAATTGCATTTATTTTCATAATTGTTTATTGTGTCTCTTTCATTTCTATTAGAAGTTTTATGAAACTGAACCCTTATCTGAAAACTCACCAGTGTTTTCAATTGTGCTTGGTATATGGTAGGACTCAATATTCACTGAATAAATTAATTATTTCATTTTCAACCTGCCAACTTTTAACCAGTTCAGAAATTACAGATTTGGAAAGAAAATAATTCTTAACACTTCTCAAACTGTGCCCATTTAAAATAAGTTAACAGGCATGTCAGTGTTTGAATATTGGGAAGTACTCAGCTTCGAGGAGACAGCAAAGGCAATGTGGAGATTGTGATGCTGAAAATGGAAAACAAGGACAGTGATGTCTTTTCATAGCCTCAGGAGAAGTAGAACCTTTGTGGTCATTCAGCTACTTTAGTCAGCGAGAACTTCTACCCAGTCAATGTAAGCTGTTGTTTGTTGTTAATGAGTAAATTGACCAGTAAGTGACTAAAGTGTGCCTTGGACAGTACAGACAGCCCTAAAATATGGGAGGAGCCACTTCCTACAGAAAAGGCAAGAAATTTGCCTTATATATAATAACACACATGAACACCTCCTATAGGCTGAGGAGATTACACCTTCAGAAGTCTCAATGGTTAGAATCCTGCTGTCCTAGATTTGAATCTGTTTGCTGACTATTGTCTTGCTTTTCCCCAAACTGATTTTTTGAGCATGCATGACCCTGGCACACAGCCAGCAACAGTGAGAAAGCAGTGAATTCTCATGTAATTTGAGTACTCTTACAAATAGTTGAGTCTCAAGAGTCCACATGACTCCCTAAAAGGAAGCTGCTTGTTGCCACTGCAGCTGTAGTCAAAACCTTCCTCTGTCTGACCTCCCTGCTCTTCCATGTGCCCTCAGGTCTTGTGGTGCCAGCCCATTTGGACCCCTTAGACTGGAAAATTGATTTTGATCCCTTCAGAGTTCTTTAGAAGAAAAATGAAAGAGAAATTAAAATTTTACTTTAGTTCAGTCATGCAACTGAATTCAAATCTGTAGCAGAATATATTTATTAATGCCAAAATGACTTTCAAACGTGGGTCCATTTCTCCCTGTTTCAGGTGTAGTGAGATGTGTAAGGAATGACGCTAACAATTTCCAATGGTGGTTTTGTTTCCTGGTCAAGCCACCACAAAAAGTGCTATTAATTTATGTAAGCTTTGTACTTCCCAATATTCAAACACTAACATCCTGTAAAATAAAATAATAGAAGACTGCATTTCACCGCAGGCACTCAGAAACAACTGCAGGGGCTGGCCTTGGTGTTTTGTTTTACCGCTAGCACAGATTTCCAACAAGTCTCTGACAATAGGTTCCTTTAGATTACATGCTTTTGTCTGATGATTTATGAACAAGAAAGCAATAAAAAAAAAAGATTAAACATTTGCTTCATGCTAGAGAAGTCATTACGCCAACTCTTCAAAAAGAAAAAGAAACACCAGAAATACTGAGATGTGAATTCATTCATACAGCTACTGTCCTGGAAGCGTGTGCACACGTGTGTGTGTGTGTGTGTGTGTGTGTGTGTGTGTAATTTTATCAACTATTGTGAGACAGAAAGGAAAGGAAAGTGAGTTAAGCTGTCTTATATTTGGCTACACACCAACCATGTCTTAAGAATAACAATAATACTGGTCAGTGCTATTTGTCTCCAATGTTTTTGTTTCCTGGTTCTGTCTAAACTTAATCTTTGGAAGCAAAGAAAGCAATGAGCTGATGATTACAGGCAAGTAACACCCTCTCACCTACCCTTGCACTTCTTTGAATGGGATGAAAGAGAATAGCTGACTCTCAGGTAAGCAGTCTCCAAACAGTTCCATCTAAGAGACAGGACTCTAGCTACCTTCAGGCATGGCAGTCTGAAGGATTGTCACAGGCCCTAATCCATGAGGTGAAATTTGACCTAAGTGCCATTAGGCAGTGTGTTTAGTTCAAGGTTGTCCAGCAGAAGATGCACCTTTGTCTGTTTTATTTGCTCAGAGTATTTCTTTTGATTTCATTAAAAAGGGCAATACAGGAAGCATCTACTCTAGGGGAAGCTTGAGAATTTCCTTCCCTATGCTGGGAAGGTTTGGGCTTTCTTGTCTCCTTGATCTCTGTATGTGTGTCTATACTTAACACTTATTGCATGGATTAGTTTATTTGCATGTCTGTCTTCCTATAAGACTGAACAATCACTAAAAATAGGCACTAAGTCTTATCGCCTCATTATAGTCAATTCTTAGAACAGTATCTGAAATGAAATAATTTATACCACTGTTTGAAAATCATGCTTATTTATGAATGCTTGGAAGGATGAATAGATAAATAAGTGATCTCTGGGGAAAAAAATCTAGCAAGAACATGAGAAGAGCTTAGAGTCAGAATAGAGGACTCTTGCTACTTTTTCTTTAATTTATGATGCTACTGGCCAGAGAACAGGGGATAAAAGCAAAATTGTCAAGGATAGATTTTGTTACTTCTAAACATGCCTTACCCTAAAATCCAAGACATTTTTTGAAACTAAAATTTCCCTAGATTTTTAGAAGTTGTGTTGTTCTTCTTCCACTTACCCCTCCAGATCAAATACCCACCATTACTACCCTTGGTCCGCAGAAGACTGAGCTATGTGGATCACATTAGGAACTCAAAGCACACAGAGGGAGGTCACTCTGGAGCACCTTATCTGGCTTACCCCCTGCAAACCATATTTTTTCTGTATGTTCCTGTGAGAGAATGTAGAAATAAATATCACCTGCTCAAACTTCCTCTGTGTATCTGCTGGAGTTTTAACTGTAAATGTTCAGGTAAGCATTCTAATGCTTCTCTGGACAGCAGCTTTAATGGAGCCTTCATTTCCTTGGAAACCAGCCTCTGCTGCACAGCACTGAGTACTTAATAGCCACAGCAGCAAATGTGCTCAGTACATCAGAACAAACGAAATTCTTTAAATTCAGCAAATCCAAGTGTGTCCATCTTTTTGATTTATCATCCTCACCGGAGATAAGCTAGAAGGTCCTTTCTTTTAAAACTTGTTTTCAAACCCATCTCTTCCAGGACTTTTTTTTAAAGAAAAGAAAATGTACACTAGGTGTTGTACACAATGGGGTAAACAGTTGAGGCTGTTCGCTGCTATAGACAACCAGTTTGGGTGTTCCAGTCCCAGCACTGTCTGCAGCATTAATAATTGAGGGCATGCTGGTATCCATTTGTGTGCCACAGTGAAGGTACCAGTGACCCAGGCATGTACTGCCATATCTCTGACACTGGACACAGGGTGCTGGCCCTGGAACGACAGCCCCAAGTCTCTAGAATCTGGATGTTATGTCACCACTGATGTCAATCTGCATGAATTGCACAGGGTGTAGTTCACAGAATCTGCAGAGTGATTTGATCTATTCTCTCAGTGATTAGCCTCCAGGCCTCATTATCCAGGCTTTCTGGGATATAAATAGCATCCTTTTACTTAATGTTTTAAATTCATTTCTACAGTTCTAAATTCAAAGCAATACAGGTATATAAGAAACTGTTTCATTCTCTTTTTGACCCTTTTACACCTTCAGGTAACCAATGTTGAGATTTCTGTTGTCTTACAGTATCAGTTTCTGCAGATATAATAAGTATAGATAAATGTTCTTATCACTTCCTTTTGCAAATGGTAGCCCACTATACATGTACTATATGTGTATATGACATTCTGTTGCACTGTGAATTTTTCACTTAAAATGTTCTTATGAGTAAATAGAGAGCTTTTTTATTCTGTTTTGTAGTGACACAGATTTCCATTGTGTAAAGTAACACAGTTTATTTTAATTAAGATTCCTTGATGTTTACTTGGCATGTTTTTTTTTTTTTTGCTAAGATAAATAGCATTGCATATGTTGTTTTTAATGTACATAGATATGTCTTTAGAAAAATTCCCAGAAACAAACTCGCTAGGTCAAAAGACAAGTACATTTATAATTTTGATAAATTTTTCCAAATTGCCCTCTGTAGAGGTTTATCATTTTTCACCCCTAAGCAATATCTGAAAGTATTTATTTCTCTTCAGAAGAATATGTTGTCCAACTTCTGGGTTTTTACCAATCTCATAGGTAATTCCACAGCTTTTCATTTTTTAATTCCATTTATCTTACTATGAGGGCAGTTTATCATCTGTTCATTTCTTCAGTATAATCTTCATTTCATAATAATAACTTCTCTTTCTGTTGGAATTAGAGCTGGTTTCTATTACTATAAACTGTTAAAAACTCTTTTCTCTGGAAACCAGAGTCTTCATTCCATACACTTAGTTTTTATATTCTTCTTTGAATGATATAAGTAGAAGAACTGAATTTTACCCTATGTTTCCACCCTTCTGTAGATAAACAAAAAGTAGGTGAGGAAAGGTGTTCTCACTCCCCACCACTGGCTCCAGCATGCCAGGGTTTATCTAGTTTTGCTGTAAATGTATGAAAGGGAATAAGTCATACCTTGGCACACTGTTTTTTTTAAGTCTTAACTCCAGTTGTGGTTCAATAACTTGAAGGCAGCCACAGATGTTACCCTCCTATATTTTCTCCCTCTTTGCTTTCCTCTCTTCCTGTAGTCCTTTTATGCTTTCTTCCTTGTTTTGTTATTCTTAAAGACGTCAGTCTTTAGACGATGAGGAGGCCGTGAAGTTGATCAAACCATCACAGTTCCTCAATTTTCTTCCAGTATACATGTTTTTACCCAATGGATTTCAATAACTATGGCAGAGTCTGATATTTGACCTGACACAAGTATGTGGATCCTCCAAGTCAGAATCTCAATTTGAAGAAAATCAGGAATGAAGGAATTTATGCTGATGGAACAGGACTGGACGAAACTTTCCTGACCTCTGAGATCAACTCCAACCAAACAGACTCAAAAATAAATAAATAAATACTCTAGTACAAACCAAGCCATAGATATTACTGAGATGCTCAAACGAAAAACCAATATTTAGCACCAGAAAATCTAACCAGAGTACCGTTCCAGGGTTGTTCCTGCAAATCTTACCACATATAGCAGGACTGCACCCGAAAGCATGAACAGCAGTAGATCTAAAATATAGGAACTAGTGCCAAGAATGAGGAACAGGTGCTCCCATGGTGGTCAGAGTCAACCACTGGTGCCAGAGAGGATTACGTAAATAGAAACAAGGTGTTGGGTGAGGAGTCAAGGAAAAAGACAGCCCTCTAGTCTAAGACCAATTTATAAGAAGAGGGGAAAGCTATCAAGAGCTACATGGATACTTAAAGCAGGCCCATATTTTGATATGGTTATTTTGATAAAATGGCCATTTTAACCTGATCTGTAAAAAAAAAATTAAATTTTCAGTTTGTAAGTGACATCAGAAAGATGGCAAGGTAGAAAGCCCTGGACCCTCCTTTCTTCCCCAAATCTGCAGATTCAGCACCAATCCATAGACAAATTCCCTTTGTGAGAAATAAAGAAACTAAGTAAAAGGCTCTTGCACCCTGAGTGAATGTGAAACCAGACTCACTGAAGCTGATAAGGAAATTTGGGACACCATGCAACAGAATCCACTCTGGCAAAACACCTTGTTATCAGAGCTTCCCTGGCTCCATTTTCTACCAAAGGAGGGAAAGTCTTGGTAATTTCCATGATTAACAAAAGGACTCACTTAAGACTTTCAGTCTCAAAATTCTGATGGGCCTGACAGAATCTAGCTGCCAAGGGACTAATGAGAACAAAGACAGATATTTTAATTGGCAATAGTCATAACATACCCTCCCAGAGTAGTCCGGAAGGGGTGGAAGGAAAACTCTAGCTCCCAACTTCTCCATGGAAAGAAAAAGAGTTGAACAGTAAATTCAATGGCTCAACTTTTCTGCATCTACCCAAAGGATTCAATCTCATTTGTCCCAGTATCTAAATGGAACTTGATATATTCTGGGAGTTACACAGAGAGTGAGCCAAACTGTTATGGTGGTGTGAGAGTCCCCCAGAATCTATGACTGTGCTTATTTGAGGGGATCTTCTCTATGAAACCAGTGTGTGAACACTGGGAGAGGTAGCTTCCTTGTCTAATGTATACATACCAATCAGTGAGCCAAGGAAAATGAAGAAGGAAGCAAAACATTTCCCAAAAAAAAGAGAAAGTGCCTATACACTGACCTTAACAAAATACAGTGATATGATTTCTCTAACAGATAATGGATAAAAATCACATGATCATCTCAATAGCTATAGAAAAAAAAACCATTTGACAAAATCCAATATCCCTTCATGATAAAAAGAGAGAAAAAACTCTCAAACTAGGATAGAAGGAGGTTACCTCAACATAATAAAAACAATCTAGTGGGTCCTAAAAGTTCTCCCACAGAGAGTATAGGCTTAAGGCAAAGAGCTGAGCTCAATTCTCCAAATAACAATTTGGCTGAACTGGGTCAAGTCCCTCCAAATAAATTGAACCATTAAGATCCCTGCACAGAATGAGGACAACTCTGAATCTATAGAGAAGAAAATTGATAAGAAGGTTTAGATTCAAAAATTTGGTAAGGAAAAGTTTGGGAGACTAGAAAATCATCTGGACCACCATTTTTTCCCTTCAATCCAGAGTTAAATTGCTTTTTAGGCCCACCTAGATTTCTGGTTTCTTCACCCATGAAGAATTAGAGAGCAGTACAGTAAATCATAATTTTCTCGATTACATCATGGCTATAGCTCAGAAGTTTTTGAACAGGTTAGTTGATTACATACAATTACAGTAGTCCACATGGAAAGAATGCACTCATTTTACATTTCTTCACTATTTTCTTAACTGACTTGCATGGTGATTATATAATTGCAATTTTCTCAATGCAGAAGCAAATGCAACATAACTTAAAATTTTCTTAGAATGTAGATCTCAGCTAAGTATAAAAATAATTCAAATTTCTAAAAATAATGTATCAAATAATTATTCAACTTGATTATCTATTTTTCTCGTGCTATCTCTCTGTCATAGGCATGTTTTATGGGGTCCCCCCAAGGCATGAACCAGTCCTTCTGATACAAATAGAACCTTGTGCAATAGCTATTGTCATCAGTACCACCTCCCCCACAGCTCATTAGGGTTAGGCTTTTGGCAGCTGGGGTTGTTGATAACATTAAGTTAAGCTCATGAAATTTCTTTCTTTATTTAAGTCTAAATCCTCTAATCCAGACATTTGCAAACCAGTCATAACACAAGTGTCCACTGAGCAAACCGCAGACATTAACTAATTCATTCGCTACACTTCCCCTTTTGGGGTACTGGTATGTAATTCAACCCCTGTCAGGACACTTTTACAGAATCACAGGAACTTTTGACAGGATGTTGCAGTACAACAAGTGTTGTAGCTTGAAGATCCTTGAAACCACCTAGTTTTAGATATCCTACTCTGTATAATACCTGAATATATTATTTGTAAATTTTGGAAACCTTAAGAAAAAATTACAGCAACTATATAAGGTTCATCCACACACCATCTAATTTCAGTAATTCACTAATTTTAAATGTTTTATATTTGCTTTATTACACTCTCTTCAGGATGTGTGTATCGTATCATTTGAAAATAAATTATAAACATATTATCTCAACCCTAAAGAGTTCAGCACTTATCTCTTAATAATAAGAGCACACATGTACGTGCAGGTTTTTGCAAGATTTTTGCAACACCTTTGGGTAAATACCAAGGAGTGTAATTGTTGAATCCTATGGTGAATATTCTCATCCCTGACAATTTTACATGATAGCTGAAGTATCCATTAATAACTCTTGCCTGCATTGATTATAATAATGTTGGGGGGGGGGAATCATGACTTTTCAAATGCTATCATTCCTTCCACATGTACCAGTTGGCATTCTTTTGCAAACAAAAGCTTTTATCGCCATCACTATTTTTCGTTATGGAACTTAATGATCCTTTTAAAATTCAATGTTTTAATCCATTACTCTTTTCTTTGAGTGCTCATATTTTTACAAATGTTGTCAAAGAGAATGCTTAAAGCCACTAAATTTTGTGATTTGACTGCACTATTATATATTATAATTCATCACAACTAAGTACTTATTCTACATTAAAATACTAGTTTTAGTCTCCTCTCCCTTATTTTTGGGAGTTTGTAATATAACCCAATTACCCCTCAAGCACTCCACCTTCTGGAATTCAATTTTCCTTATTATTCAAACAAAATGTTTATGCTCTCATTCCACAAAATTATAAGAAATCCTACAGCATGCCCAATATTTTCCAAGGTTGTGGAGTAGGAGGGAGAAACAGTTGTTATAGAGCAGACTGAGAGGGACCCTGAAATCCACAGACTTGCAAGCTCTAAAGGGACATTCGACCAACCCCATAAAGTCAAAACATACCCTTAGTGCAAAAAATCTTTAATAGAATATGCAAAGAGAGGGGAGAAGAGAAGGATAACAGTCTCCCATTGAAACATCCAAAGTTACCAGTCCTCTCCTGGGTAAATGTCCGGTCAAACAGGGTTGCTGAAAAGTAGGGTTGCTAAGAACCAACGTCTGGCCAACAATCTATGGCACCTCTTTGCAGGAAACCATGGGAAAGGGAAAAGGAGTCAGGCAAATGTGGGACCAAAGGAGCAAAATCAAAACAAGATAACAGATGCCATTTTTAGCCTTTCCAAGTGTCTCTCACCCACAAACATCTTTCATGTGTTTCTACTTGTGTCAACTTCACAGGTCCCCCAAGTCCCCCTAATACAAGTTGAAAGCTGAGAAGAAGCACACCCTTCTCCATATGTTGCTCAGCTCCAAGTGCCTGCTTTCCAGGTTGTCTCTGAGTGCTACCTGGCCACTCAGCTATGCCCCTCTTTAGGTGGAGCAGGGAAACTAAAACTTTCCCCTTTTATGGAAATTCTTCTGTTACAGTGTTCTGAGATTCTCTGTCTCCTCTAATGATACTCCCTCAGGTCAACCAAATGCCACTTGTGGCTATTGTCATCCCCTGACACAGTTCCCCTAAACAAGGATTCAGTGACTTCTTTGTTTCTCAAAGTTTTGCTGAAAATATAATAAAATGAAGGAAATATATATACATATATAAGAGACCAGGTTTTGCTATGTTACCCAGAGTGGTCTTGAACTCATGGATTACTCATGGATCACTTGAACTCAAGTGATTACTAGTCTCAGCCTCCCAGGTAGCTGGGATTACAGGCGTATGCCACATGCCTGGCTTGATATGCCATACATCATTTTTTCCAGGTCTCTTGTCTGAGCCACTTTCAAGGCCTGTGGATAGCTTTCATTCTCCCTATTCAGTCTACCATAGCGCCTTCTGTCATCAGTTCTACCGCCAAGAAGTGACCAAGAAAATATGTCATGCGTGACTCAAATGTGGAGTCCTCCAAAAAGGTTTTCAAATGCTCTAGTCAAAACATCATTTTCCTCTTTGCCTCATCCTCCTATCTGTGTATATATTTTCAATCACCTTCTTGCCTCCTCACCTTACAAACCCATCCTTGAATCTTCAGTTGTGGTCTTACTGGCATCCTGTCTCCACTGGCTAATCCCAGATGACCATGCTCCCTGCCTCACCCCAGCCTCAAGTAAAGACTCTTTGTGGAACTTTTATTTGGCTATAGCTCTGTATGATCACCTCTCCTAACTCCCTATCATTTTCCTAATTTCTCCATGAAAAAGCTGTCATTTTGCTGGATTAGACCCACTTCTTATACACTGACTGTTAGACCTAGTTCATTTGACACTTTACAGGACAGAGGATATTGAGTCACAACTACAATTATGAGTTAGGATATACCCACTACCAGAAGCAGAGACATGGGGAATATTGTCCCTTCCAAAAAGTAAATAAATGAAGAATTGATGGGGTCAACTCCCTACTACAGAAAGTATAGCATGCATACACATGCACGTACATGCACACGAACACACACACACATGTGCACACACACACACTAGCTATTTATGCTATTCCTGTCGATAATAGCTAGAGGAGGGAAATAAGTGAAAACTGTCATAAAAGACAAGGAAGTCAGCAGTCTAACTTGAGCACATGCAAGTGGCACCTCTAACTAAATGGCACTGACTTTCCTGAGTCATTGTGAATTTTCTACCTCATTTGGTGCACATAAGCTGGCCTGATGCCATGGCAGTGACAACCTTTAGCCAGACAATTACAAGCAAAACTAATGACCAGGAAACAGAGATCAGACTTCAGTCTTGGACTTAGGTTTCACTGGACTGCAGTGAAATATAAAACAACCATTAAATGTAAGTCTATTTACTGGTGGGAGTTTTTAATAAAAGAAAAATTGGGAGTTGAGGTGGGATTAGTTAGTAATATTCTTTGTGGTAGGCAGAATAATGCCCCTTCACAGAACCCAGGCCTGTCCTAATTCCCAGAACCTGTGAATATGTTGTCTTAACAAAAGGGACTTTGTTAAGAATCTTGAGTTAGACAGATTATCCTGGGATATCAGTTTGGGTCCAGTACAATCATATGACTCTTTAAAGGATAGAAGAGATATCAGTTCAGAATTAGAAAGAGATTTGAGGATGTAATGCTGTGAGATTTGAAAATGGAGGAAGGAATCATGTGCCAAGGATTGTGGGTAGTCTCTGAAAAATGGAAAAGGAAAAGTCAAGGATTTTTAACTCCACAAGAGTCTTTAAGAGGCCTTCAATCATTCAAGCACTTTATTTTAGCCCAATATGACCCACTTCAGCTTCCAATTTCCCAAATTATAAAGAGAATAAGTTTGTATTGTCTCCAGTCACTGAGTTCATAGTAATGTTACAGTGAGAATGGGAAACAAATACTCTCTTCTTCCCCATCGAGTTCTGGACAAACTAGGAGAAGCAAGGAATAACATACAAAACATCACCATTATTACTAATATATTAATGATAAGGGATCTCCTAAGCCAAACCCCAGACTTCACCACCACCAAGTGTCCTCTGGGACCTGGAAGCATAAAAGGGAGCAGAAGCATGCTTTCAGTCAGCAACTAGACTTCAAAAAGAAGAAAAATAAAGGAGCAGAGGTGGGCACCTCTACTTTCTCACCCCAAATGCCCAGTCACATAAATCATTCCTTTGCCCTAAAGAGGAAGTAAATGAGGAACTGGAATAAAGATAGGAGGTGTCCTTGTTTATGGAAATATGAGGGAAAGGAAATGAATTTTAATTTACTGCACATTCAGACACTGTTCCTTTCAAGCAGGACACATTACTCACTGGGCCATATACAACTCAGTGAAGTACTATATTAGTGGTGTTAAGAGTATTGCTTTATAGCCCATTTGCCTGGATTCACATTCCAATTCCATCACATCTTAGGAAGTTGCTTGCTCTCTCTGTACCTCAGCTTCCTTATCAATTAAAATTTTGGGGAAGACAAGAAGGAATAATGATGCACTAGTGATTTATTTCATAGCCTTGATGTGAGATTTAGATACAATAATGAAGGTAAAATACTTAGCACCATGTCTGCTATATAGTAGGCATTCTACAAATAACTGTCATTGCTAAATGCTATTTCTCTACATTTCTAAAAATTGCACAAAATTTTCTATATAAAGAACTAAAATGTTACAATAGAGAGGTTGATAGCTTATATTAGAGCAGTTGTTCTTCACCAGAGGTTGCCCTCCAGGACACATTTGGCAATGTCAAGAGATATCTTAGTTGTCACAAGTGGGGAGCTCTATTTCATCCAGTAGGATAGGGACCAGGGATGCTGCCAAATATCCTACAACAGCACTGGGCATGTTCCCACAACAAAGACTTATCCACCCTGAAATGTTAGCCTCGAGTCTAAGAAACTCCATATTAGATAACATTAGCATTGAGTTGTGTGAAAAAGGGAAATTTCACAATCTATATTCTGTTTATTAGGCAGTTCTGTATAATGTATAAACCAACTACTGGAATTCACATAGTCTTGTGACACAATAAAAGGAGGGGAAAACAGGAAAAAATAATTTTTCTTGAGATTTACTTTCCTTCACTAATTTTGTTCAAGAATAGTAAGATTTGTTTCTTTAAATTTTTTCTTAAAGAACAAGACATCAGTCCTTGTGCTACTTTCATGCCTAATACTGAATATGTTTAAGGTCTCCCCATTATAATGCCACCTTCCTGTCTGCGACTGACCATACAGATGTATGTAGGGCAGATATTCCCAGGCTTGTGTTCCTCTAAGCTATTTTCTAATGAATGCAAGTGCTGTAATGGTGGCTAAAATAAAAGAATGAAAATATTACCATATTATTCATAATGTTTTGCCAACATGTATTTTGCCAAATCATACAGATAAAAATATACCTATAATCTGTGTTCATCTTTCTTCTCTGCCAATCTCAGCTACTGAGATTTTGATGCGTCACCTCATGGTTCAAGAAGACCTCAACAGCACAGTCATAGCCCCCCCCCCAAAAAAAAGAAAGAAAGCTTTTTCTTTTTATCCAATCACTTTTGACCAGAAGTCTCTCCCTGGGAACTTTCCCAAACATTTGTCTCAAGAACCACTGACCAGCACCGTTCACAAGGCCATGCACAGACTGCAAGGAGGTGGAAAACAAGCACCAAGATGCTCCACCTAGACAGTAAGAAGGTGGTGCCTCCAGCAGCTCAGTACCTATCCCAGTGAGAAGTAAAAGGTGGGGGGAAGCGTGGAATGCTCATGCAGACACCAGAACATGCCTGGCCCCAGGAGATAGGCCTCTAAGTTGGCACTGAAAGATCATATGTGTAGGCTTTGAGGTCGCATCTATGCCAACTCGAACACCTAAGTTTGCTCTAATTTCTAGCCCTTTTGTTCTCTTTTATTAAAAGATTTTATGGAATGAATTTTTAAGGCAATTCAGTGATAAAAATAGAAAACACACAAAAAATTAGATAGTATTCTAAGTTATACTACTCTAAGATAATGACAGTAATGTTAATAGACTGGTATATTCCTTTAAATATTCTTATATTGCCATATATACATACATTTTATAAGTTATTTTACTTATAGAATTATCTTCCCTGCCAGTACACAAAAATACAAGGCAGATAATTATGTTTAACATTAAAATGTGGGCTATTCTGGAAAGCAAAATGAACTATTTAGAAACTAGCCAATGCCAACTGATAGACAAAGATGACAGAAAGAAGAAATTGTTTATAATAGCATTAGTTTAAAGTTAATTTATCAAGTTTAAACATCTGTTAGTGTGAAGCTACATGGTATTTGACTGATAATTTCTAGCCCAACACTTGAAACAAAAACACTATTAGCTTTCCATGGAGACCTAAGTTTGCTTTGACTATTGCAGGCATAAACTGTTCTTTGTGTACATTTTTGTGACTAATGCTGTAATGTTAAAAGGATTCAGTAAATGTTCCAGTTTGCAAAAAATTATCCACATAGAGAATTCATCTTTCAGAGCTATCATTCATCTTATACTCAAGTAATATATTCAAATTCCTTCTAGAAATTCATTCCTCAAGTAGCAAAAATAATAATTTTAAATTAATTAGTATTACAGAAACATTTTCCTTAAACACCTACCAGCATCTCACATAGCACAGCCAAAATGCCATCCTGACATGACAGAATGATTAATCACAATTGTGCCCCTTGATGTAGTTGTTCAGATATAAGGATGTTCGATTTTGTTCAACTCCAGTCTGCTACTTATTAGATGTTTTCTTATGATATACAGCTTAATCTTTATTAAGCTTCCATCTTATCATTTATAGAATGAAAATAATATCTACCTCAGAGGCTTTTGCTGAGGAGTACATGAAATATTCATTGTTGATTTAAATGTTCATCGCAATAAATAATAATAATGAAAAAATTGATGATAGTGCTGAAAAAGAGGCAGCAAGAACATGTGCAAAGTAGGGCTCAAACAATGCTCCCCTTAGTTGAGGGGCAGGATTTCTAAATATACTGTGTTCATGCAAAATGGTTCAGCCACTATGGAAAGCTGTATGGAGGACCCCCAAACTACTGAAAATGGAACTACCATTCAATCCAGCAATTCCACTTCTGGGAATCTACCAAAGGTCACCAAAACTCTAACCCAAAAGGATACCTGTACTCTTATGTTTATTGCAGCACTAGTTACAATAGCCAGGCTATGGAAACAATCCAAATGTCCCAAAACAGATGAATGATTCAAAAAGTTGTAGTATATTTTCAGCAATCAAAACAGACAAATTCATGTCATTTGTGTCAACAAAGATGTACCTAGAAGAAATCATGCTAGTGGAAATAAGCCAGAAAGAAAAGAAGAAATAAGGATGTTCTCACTTATATGTGGGATGTAGGGAAAACAAACCAAAAGACCGAAAAAGTTAAAACTAACAAACTAACAGCAGAACTAAAACATAAAGCAAGGGAGGATTAGGGTACATGAAATCAGGGGTGAAGAACAAGCACAAGAAATAAAATGAGGGTTCACTAGTAACATGGTGGCAGAAGAATCTCAGGGTATACAATGAGTAAAAAGTATGTGTGTGTAATCAATAAAAAAATTTTTAAAGAAAAATGTATATATTATCTTTATATAATCAATAAAAGAGAACCTAAAAAATATATGTATGTGTAACTACATTCAATAATGTTGACTATGAAATTCCAGAATTAAGTTGAGGAAATTAAATTTACATAAACAGCACCAAAAGAACTTAGCAGTGGCACACAATCAGCTATTTGGCAGTATCACTTACTGACCAACTCTGATGCCACAGATTGGATGTTTTCACATTATTCCCTTCTGCAACTTAATGGATGACTTGATTGATTTTAATGCAGTGGCGATTCACTTTTTACCAAATATTTTGCCTCAGTGTGCCAAAAGTTCTAGAAAACTACTAAAGAAGAATCAGAGTAGCTCAATCATAAAAGAAATTTTTCTGGGGCAGGACTAGTGAAAGGAGTCAAATATTAATGGTGGGGGACAGAACATAATTTGGTAAATGCCATGAACTAATTCACTAGAACAAAGATTAAATAAGGAATCACTAGTGTTCCCAGAGAACCCTCCTGAACACTTCAACTACCTGCATACATGCAGTGTTAGGAACATATGTAGCTGCTTTAAAAAAGTCCTCAGAAACAAGTGACAGCTTCTACCTATACAAGAGAATATTTGCTTCTGTAGCAAGTTCCCATAAGGGAGAAATTAGAGCACAAGACCTTTAATGTTGACTTTCACTGGGGAAAATTTTTCATTGCTATTGTGACAATCTCATCACTAAAAAGAAAAGAAAAACCACCACATTGTTCTATGAATTAGACACATTTTCATGTCTAATAGATATAGCTTATATTAAGAAGTTAGAAGGCAAATCATTCTCCTCAGAGTCCAGGATTTGTTCATTTCAAATGAAGTTCTACAGTTTAAGAGAGGTTTAACTGCAATTATCTTTTGCTCTATGAAAGAAACCAGGAAAGCAGTCCATAGTTTGATCTTTTGGTTGAATTCAAAGTTACTTTCCTAAGACTCTCTAAACTGACCACAGATTGTCCAAAATGTAGTTTATTGGGTACATGAGTCTTGGTGTGCCCCTGACCATCCATATGCATGTAGGTATAAAATTTTTATCCCACAACTGATGGAAAAACATTTGCCCAGAGCTCTTTGAATATACATGTCTATATTGGATGATACGCTTGATGTACATTTGATATTCTTGTCTATAAAGTGTAGGTCTAGCAGGCAAGTACCAAGGATGGCTGAAATTTTTATTTTGGCTCAGTGGAATCATCTAAGCATATATCCATTTGTCTCCTGAATAGCAACGTGTCCTACTCAACAGATAGGTTCAGGACCAAGAACCAAAGAAGGATCAATGCTCACATGGTCTCTGAAAAAGTTTTAACATTCATTTTCCAAAGCACTTTGGTGCTTTGCATTTGGTTTAAAGCTATTTGTTTTGAAACAGGCTGTAGATTCTCAACTCCTAGAATGTGGGAATACATAAGAAAGGAACATTTGACCCTTGGTGTGTTTGCCCAAAATGATCAGGCTAGGTAACACTGAATTTCAGTTAGCACATTGATAAATCTCAGCCTGATGATTTATATGGTGATAAAAGTTTCTCAACTCAAAGTGAAACCAACACTTTTCAATGAATATATGTTTTGGAAGATTCCAACAAAATTTTGAAGATTGGGCAGGAAGGAAAATAATGGAATGGTTTTGGGAGTATCCCAAACCAGACACAACAAGGCTTGAATCCTGGCTCCTACACTTACTGTGTGACTCTAAGTAAGTGGCTTAAGTCTCTGAGTCCTTGAGGGTAGGGGAGTTACTTGGTTACATTTTCTATTGTTGTTGTATTTTATTTTCTTGTCTGTCAACTGGAAATAGCATTGATTTCATGGAATGTTCATGAAAATTAAATGAACAAACATCAGAAGAGCATCTGATACCTGATTGGTACTCAATTTATGTTAGTTTCCTTTCACCACTACCCTCTCATCCCCAACAGTAGGACCCATGCATGAAACTATCTATTTTCTTAATAGCAGAGGAGAGGGAAGAGAGGTGGTAGCTATACATCCTTAGTTTCTTGTGCAGTTATCTTTCTATGTAGACTTTTCTTATTTAGAAAATATCATCATTCTTAAATGAATGACCTGTTAGCATCATATGAGAAAGAAGACATTCATATACAGCCCACCCTTCATCCCCTCCATTAGTCTCCTTTCATCTAACTTAATACACACTTTACTAAAGTAGCCTTCAGTCCATAAAGGTTTCTCTGACTTGACTCTGCTCTTTGCTGAACTGGGTGCTCATAGAAGATTGTGATTCTTCATCTTAACATCTATGGCACCGTACTGCAGGTGCATCTCTGTGTGGATTCCTACTATGCTCTAAATTCCTATCCATCTTGTTCATTTATGTTTTTGTAGCATATCAAAGATATTGATGGGCATATTATTATTGTACAGTCACCACTCAATCCTCCTTCCCAGATGCCTCCTTACTGACATTAATTTTATCAGTGGCTTTAGCATTGACAGAAAGTCTACCCATAAAACTTTTACTTACATAAAATAATAAATTCCCCTTTCTTGCTCACAACAGTTGGACTAGGTTTAGAGCTTCTGACTGAGTGAGTTCTAAGGTCTAGAGATTCCAGTTCCCAGCAGGGAATGTGGCCAGCAACAGAAATGATACACAGTATTTGGTGAGTTACCATAGGATGGTTCTTTCTCCTCTCTAACAAAGTGGGAACCAAGACAGTCCATTGATGAGAGGGGTTAGTGGCATGGGCAGGCATGGGACCTGTTGTTCTGAGGAAGCTGGAAGAGACCCAAATACAGGGGCTTAAAGGGTGCCAAACAGGGAAAGTGAAAATGTAGTGGCCACTGAAAACCAACTTCCCCCACCTCATCACTGGGCATGAAATTGCCATGCCTTTCCCACAGGACACCACGCAGTCCAATAAATGATGATGGGAGAAGAGTATCAAATAGTTCTGTTTCGGGAAGTGGCTGATACGTATTTTTAGGAGTGAATGGAACTCATTAGGACCATGACATTCCTGGCATGGGCCTGACCACAGAGCTCCCTGTGAGCCTTTGATGGCAGCGTGATCAGCTGCTCCCCCATCTTTGCTCCAAAAGTAGGATCAGACCCCTAATCCTCTCCCACAAGTCATTACACGTTAGCAATGCCTAATTCTCCCCAGGCTGCCAAGATTCTTCGAACCTGTCACTTTTTTCCACTCACATCAGTGGGGATTTTCTCCTCTCTCCTTCATGCTTCCACAGCATTATAAAACTCTCCATGATTAAGAGATTTCTAATAGAAGTAGTCTACTGCACAACTTAGTAAGTAGCTCCATAGTCTAATATCATTTACATTCAAAGAAACAGGGTGAGTGCAAAGAAAACGGAACCTCCTGAAGTCCCTGTAATAGAATTTGTGACAGAAATGAGTATCTGAGGATTTGGGCTTTGCAACATATAAAACACAGTCTTGCCAAATATGAAAAGTACATTCTTTTGCAATTGTTTTCTTTAGATAAGTAGAGGAGTAAGCAAAGCAGAGTCAGAATTAGGTCACTAAAATCAAGAACTGCTAGATCCATCATGTTTCAAAGTTAAAAGTGATCGCTATACCAAGATATTTTTTTAGCTCTATAACTTTAGTTTCAGGATGAAGCTAATATCCCTATGAAGTAAAATAAATTCTCCCCAAATGATGTGGGTCTCTAGTCACATCATTAATCCTGTTTGGATTCCTGCTGTTTCATGTTTTTGTCAGATAACTCTGGCAAAGCCTCTAATAATAAAATCAAATTAAACAGAAAATGTAAATAAGGCTAAAGAAAAATAAATACAAAAAAAATCCTTGTCTTATGCCAGATGTTATGGAGAAAGTTTTTACTTTATCAATTATATTGACTATTGGATTTGTGATATGTGACCTTCATATATATTGAAGTGTGTGACTTCTATTCCCATATGTTTACTTTTTTATCATAAATGAATGTTGTCTTATCAAATGCTTTCTCTGTATTTATATAAGATTTTTGTCTTTCTTTTTGTTACTATACTGTAGTACTTTAACTGACTTAACATACTTTAAAAAGTCCTTATGTCCCTGAGATGAATCCCACTTGCTTATTTTGTAGAATCCTTGTGATACACTGTTGAATTCAATTTATTGAAAATAATTGTCATCAATCTTCAAAGGATATTGGTTTATAAGTTTCTTTTGTTGTCTTTGCCCAAGTTCCCTATTAAGGTAATGCTGACATCATAAAATGTACTAGGGAGAATTCTTTCTTGTATTTTAAAAACAATTTGAAAAAGATGGGCATTACTGCTTTAAAAGTTTTATTAAATTCATTTGTAATACCATCTAGTGCTGGGCTTTTGTTTTTTCAGATTTTTTTCACTACTCTTTCAGCTCCCATGTTTACGATTGATTTGCTCAATTCATCTGTTCTTCCTGGATTAGTCTTCTGGATATGTTGGTCTAGAAATGTAGCTATCTCTTCGAGCTTATCAAGTATATTGGCATATAGTCCTTCATGCTAATCTCATAATCTTTTGTATGTCTGTAATCTGTAGTGATTTCTATTTGTGATTCTGTTTAACAACATTTTCTCCCTTTCTTTTTATTACCCCAGCTAAAAGTTTATCTCTTTTATTTTCTTAAAAAATCAGTTGTTGGTTTCACTGATATTTCATATAATCTTAAATATATATTTGTGCTCTTTTCATTAGTCTCTTCCTTCTAGTAAATGTAAGTCTTATTTGCTCCTTTTTCAATTTTCTTTAGGTATATAACACTGTTTATCTGGACTTTTTCTTACTTTTTAATATGGGCCTGAATTGCAATCACCTACTACCTTAATATCACTTTTGCTTCATCCCATAAATTGTGATAATTTGTATCATTTTCTTTTCACTGTACTTTTTTAATTTCTACTTTTTCTTTTATCCAATTTTCAATAAACAGCACAATTAATTTCCACGCATTCATAGTTTTCCCTTTTTTTCAAAAACTTGATTCCTAGTTTGATGACATTGTAGTCAGAGAAAAAAGTAGGTATTTTAATCTTGAAATTTTATTGACAATTTGTGTTCCAAGATAAAAACTACTGGGAGGAGTTCCATATACACTTTCAAAAAAAAATGTGTATGCAGTAGTTTGGAGTTCGAATGTCCTATAGATGTCTATTAAACTTATTTGGTCTAACTCTTCATTTAGAACTATTGGTTCCTGATTTATATTTTATCATATTTAGGTTTGTCCATTTTATAAGTAGAGTTCTAAGATTTCTTAGCATACTGTTTTTAATCATTCTCGTAAGTTCTGTTAATAATTGTCTTAAGTATCTTGATGTTCCATCATATATTTGTCTTATTACTTCAATTTACAATTAGACCCTAAATTATAATATAGTGTCCTTCATTATGTATTTTTACCTTTCTTAGTTGAAAGCCTATTTTATGAGGTATAAGTATAGCTGTTCCGGATTTTTCGATTGCCATTTGCTTGAATAACTATCTCAAATTTTTCATTCTAAGTCTTGCTTACCTTTACTGGTGAGTTTTTTTAAACAGCAGAAGGGTTGGGCTTTGTCTTGAAACCTATTCAGTCGCTCTCTATCTTCTATCTTTTGATTGATAAATTCAAGCTAATTACATTTATGTTGATTATTGCAATATGTGTCTATAGCTATTTTATTATGTTTTTGGTTTTTTTTTATAGTTTGTCTTATGTATTTTTACTTTTATTAGGCATCCTCATATTTTATGTTCACTTTCACTGTTTCATTATTTTTCTAAGTTCCACCAACATTGCCCTGAATTCCCCTTCCATCATGCCTCAAAATTCCATTGACCTGGGGCTCCTTTTAGAGTTCTTTGGTTCTGGTATTTATGCTGTATACTCTGTCTCCTTATAATTGATTTTTATGTTTTTTAGTATAAAAAATTTCAACTTTTCTGTAGTTTTTGAAAAAGTTGGGGGACTGGTACCAGTAGATGTAAAGAAGACTGGGCAAAGATTCTTTTGTGTGTGGAGTGGGGGAGTGGGGAGGTTTTGCAAGTGTTTTACATATCTTACCCTGTGATAGAAGGTAGCAGGTGTTTCAGCCTTAAGGGAATTGTGGGTGCCAGGAAGTCCAGGTATTCTGTTGATTCAATGTTATGAGACTCAGATTCAAGACAGTAACCTCCTCTGTGCCTTCATCTCCATGGCACTCCTGCAATATTCTCTCCTACTCATGTACCCCCTTATCCAGTACAGTGCCAGGTCTTAGTGGATCCAATGATGTTGGTTTATGCCCAATTCCACAACTGTGGGGACTGCACCACAGTCTGTACTTCCCTATTAATTCTTTAAACAAAGTTCACAGTAGAGTGTTTTTCTCCACCCCTTTCAGTTGGGCTGATACTCCTATTATTATATACTTTGGTGATCAGTTGTTCCTTTAGGGGGCTTGGTTTGGTTGTGCATTTGTTTCTTGTGCATCTGCCAATTCACTCTGCCACCATCTTGTCAGACATGCCCCATCTTTTTTAAACTTTTAAACTTATATTTTGACACTGAAATATATTTCATGTGTTAGATGAGAGAGATCCAATTTATTTTTCTTCAGAATAACGGTCTGTTGCACCAGTTATATTATTAAATAGACTGTCCTTCTAAATAACCATACTAAATTTGCCAGTGCCTAGAACAAAACTTGCTATATAGTAAGCATTCAATAAATATATTTTGAATGAATGTAGCATATTTTCGTGTTCACTAGGTTCTGCCTCTTGATTCCATGTTTTGCTTTTCTGAGTTATTCATCTACTCCTGCCAGTATCACTGATTTGCTGACTGTAGTATAACAGTATATCCTGATAATTTAAGAAGTAAGTTACTTTGGGTCAACTTTATTAAAATTTCTCCCTATTTGTGTGTATTTATCCTTCCATCTAAACTGCAAGATTATTTTCTCCAACTCTAAATAAGGATCTTTTCTGACTTTCACTAAGAATTGTAGAATTTATTAATTTTGATAAACTATATTTTATTATTTTTAGCCCTTCTGTTCTAGAATGTTGGGTATCTTCCATTTGGTCGACAATTGCTTTATGCCTTTCAATAATAATTTATGGCTTTTTTTAATATAGATCTTATATCTTCTTATCTTCATTATCAAGTAATTTTAGTTACTCTTGTTAATAAAGCGTAAGACATTTTTACCCATTTCTATGTTTAAATGATTTTTTGTTAAAACAGAGGAAAAACTACTGACTTTTACATCTTTATCTTGTATATAAAGGCTTTACTAAGTTCTCATTATTCTTAATAGTTGTTTGATTTCACATTGGTTTGATCATTTTCTGACCCAGAAAAAGTACATACAGAGTAAAATGAAACCAAGAGTCCACATGATTTCTTAGTTACTTCAACTAGTAACCTACTACCTAAAACACTCTATATTTTTTTTCTTAGTGCTCGAAAGATCATGGCAAACATGCTTGTCTTTCATCTGTGTTTAAGTTCTGTTCAAGATAAATGGAAGCACCCTACAGGAATGGCACCCAGGAGGAGAATGTCAAAACAGAAGTCTCTGGAGATAGACTAGCTCTGGAAAAAACAAAATCCAAAGGGTATATGAGGTACTGGAAAAATAAAATAGAATCACAGTTTAGGGAAAGAGTTTGCATCAAGACTAAGGGAGTATGCAGAACTGAAGATTGGTAACAAAGTTAGAAGAGAGAGAGCAGGCTTGAAGCAGGTCAGTATGGGGAATAAGTGGGTCAAACAAAGCATTTGGGAACTAAATGCAAGGATGTTCAAGGCCAAGTTTATCCAGTGCTAACTACGGTGTTGGAACCTATGCAAAGCCCAGGATCCCAACATCCTCTGAAGCATCATGTACATTTTTTAAAAGAAAAGTGGTTTATACTAAAATTGCTTAAAGCCTTCTTTTTTTTTTAGTACTCTTTGCCTAATCTAGATACCTCCTTTGTAATATTCCAGGATGTTAATTCTGTAGTCTATTTTTTCTTTTGGTAGTTCCTTTTCACTCTGGTTTCTAAAATAAAATAAAAATGGAAATGAGGCCTTCATCTTTTTTAAGAGTAATATATCAGCAGTTGGTTTTATGTAATTTAATCAAAGCACTTTATAGCCTATAAAATAACTTTTTAAATTCAAATAAATTGTAGTTTACATAAGAAAAAGTTCCACAATGAGTGCATATGTTTTTCAAATCCTTTGCTCTCATGATAGCAGTGTGAAAAGAGGTATTTCCAGCTAGCCCATACTTGTTCTGTCATGAATGACAGGCTTTTACCTTAGAGGAAATATCTTCACTTGCCATCATCTGAGTCAATATTGTTGCAAAGAACATTTAATCAGACTAATAAAACACTGGACTCTTTCAACTTGGAAAAACAGAAGACCAGTGAAATGCTCTGATATCATTTTTCATGTCCAAGAAAAGAAATCTGCAGACAGAACAGCTGTATCCTCTTTATACTTTAACAAAGAGCACTCCCAGGGAACAACTGCTTCTAGGCTGTGGATATTGCCTTGGCTTCTCATCATCTCCTACCACTTTGCTCCAAACAGATAAAACACACTGTGTTGTGATGTTGTAGGTGCAGGCTCACCCCCAAGGGCCCCAGAGTGAGGGTTATACTTCCCATATTGTCCTCCCACCCCTCCTTAATCAACCCAGGGAGTGTTTTCTGCTCTGGCCACTACCTGCCTGATTGCCTCACCAACAAGTGATTTTCAAAGTTTTCTGAGAGGGGCCTACTATAAAAAATGCTTTTTTGATCTTACCACCAGGACCTAAACACAAAATAAATAAGACAAAAATATAAGAGACACCTGCCACCATGTCTGGTTCAATACTTACCCTGTCAACATGTATTTTTCCCTTGTATTGCATCCTATACCTATATTATAAAATTCTAGACAAGATCTTCCAAGCCAAAATTTCAAAATCCATTCATAGGCCGCAGACCTCAGTTTGAAGACAGCTGGCTTCATCTGGGTTTGGTGGAGGGAGGGGACAGAGCCTGAAGGTGAGCATTTGGTCACTGGGGGAGGAAAGCAGAGCTGGAGAGGACTGAGGACCACAAAACATGCACACGCAGTTATAGCTGTGATCTAGAACACATCCCACCAAGCCCTTCTGAAGACAAAAGGGGGTGACACCCCAATTTGAAGGATCATTGAATCACAATAATACCCAGTACAGCTCTACCTTCCCCCCAAGATATCAACTCCTGAATGGGAACAGCATTTATTCACCATATAATCAGTAAATTGAGCACCTACTATATCCCCAAAAATTTGATCACTCTCAAATGACATACCATATTCCATCCCATTTGTAACAAGATCATTAAGTATCTCTGAGACTATCATGTACCAAGAACTGCTCTGGATGATAGAGACATAATAGTGCAAAAGTCCCCTAGTAGGTTATTTTTGGATGAGGGGGACATGTTTCATAAAATCATTCATGTTTTTCTAGCCTAAAGGTTCTTAGTTAGAATTTGATTCTGCCCTCCAGGAGACACTAGCAATATATGGAGTCTCTGGGTTTGTCACAGGCCTCTCATCGCTAAATATCCTATACTTCACAGAATAGCCCCAAGAAAGAATGGTTCAGCCCCAAATGTTCATAATACTGAGGTTGAGAAACACTACTTGCTTTTTTAATAATCAGTGCACATAATATAAGCATACTTCAGTACTTATAAGTACATATACTAATACTCAGTACATATAAGATCATGAAGTGAGATTTCTATATATCAGTGATAGTGAAGAACATTTTCTTCCCTGGTATGTGAAGTGGCTTAGGATGGGTGACACATAGATTCAGAATTTTGAAATGGTGGGAGACCATGAAGAGTAAAGAAAAAATTAACTGAGTACTGTCTATGTGCAGAGGGCAATCCCCCATGGTGTGTGAGTGTCCCTGCACAGAACTGTGGGCTATGGCCTCCAGGAAGAGCAAGGTAGAATACACTCAACTAGACCAGGCAAGTCAGGCATGCCTCCTGTCCTGCTTTCTCACACCCCATCTACAAATTCATAAGCTGACCACAGAGTTGAAAGATTTAACTAGTGCTGGGTAATGGAAATCTAGCTTACAAGTTCATTTCTTTCAAAATGTACCTGGATTCTTACATAAACACATGAATTTTTTAAAAACAAATCAAAGAGTTCATGCATACTTAAAGTGGAGTTTAAAGCCAATAAAAGCAAAACACTAATACTTATCAAGTTCAACACACTCTAGGAGGGGGGAAATTACCATAAGTAATAATAAACAACAAAGATCTAGACCATGTAAATGGCTAAACTCTACTTTTCTCAAGCTATTCAGATGGGGGGAGGGAGAATACAGAGATCCAATTACTTACAACTGCTGAATGTCATTAGAGAAAGGATAACGTTCTATTTAAGAATTACTCCAAATATATACAGAATAAGTCTCCAGTTCAGTTTTTCCAGGAAACCAGATTTTCAGTTTCGCTATCTTTTAAATTGCACTTTTGATTTTTAAGTGTGGCATCTTGTCTTTGTCTTCTAAGATTTGGGTTCTAAAGAAAATTCTTATTCTTTTAAAAATGGGATATTCAAACATGAGATGTGAGTTTACAGCAAGTGTTTTCAAAAGTGTCCTTCCAACCCTCCTATTCTACAATGCTTGAGTAGAAAATGAACTTTAAATAGAACAAAACTCTGACAATTCTGTGTTTCCCTGCATTTATTCCTATCTGAGCTACACTTGCTGTACTCCTGAAAAAAATTACCCGACTGCTCAAATGACTATATCCTCCTTGGCCACATCAACTCCTTACTCCCACCATCTGGGAAGGCATGCATTAACCTTACACTCTGAGCACATTACTTGGTACCATAAATGCAGCATTTTGATTATGAGATCCTTTTAGAGCCTAACTTCTCTGAAGATAAGTTATGAGATTAGTGACAATTACTATTCATCTTGCTTCAGGGTATCTGACAAAGGAGCACAGAGCAGCAAGAATTACAAAGAGGAGGTAGAATGTCAGCAAAAAGGCATAATGTGGCACCTTGCAGAATCACCAAGGAAAAAGATTAAGGAAAGTCATTCAAAGCAATTATCCCAAAGACCAGTGGGGACAAGATAAATCTCCTGCAGATTCTCGAGATGCATCCTAATGTTTATAAAATCAGAGGACTAAAGGAATGTTTGTCTGAATGATCTGAAAGAATACAATTCAGAAAATCAGCAATTATATGTGCATATGTAAGTATACTCCACCTGCTGTACTGTCTCACCTTACTTCGTCTCTAACTTGTCACCTCTCTCTACTCCACCCCGTCATAAAGTCACATATATATTTGTGCATAGACAAAATCTTTTAAGATATTTTTATAATGAAGAGCACTTTAGAATTTTTATCATATCCTTGCTTAACCCATTTCTCACTAAGATATTCAACTTTGAAGTGTGTCTGAAATAAGCTTTCTAATGAATAAATCTTCCTTAGGATTATATTTTTATTCAACTAGATATATAGTAGATAGATCATATCTCTTGCCCAATTTTCAGGCAAATTACAAAGTTAGTAAAATTACATAGCAGCTATGTCATTTGATTTTCATTGGTTTCCCCAAACTATTGAGTTAATAAGAGCATCAGATAATTTCCTGGCAATGAAAACTAAAGTTGTGGTCACTGCTTAACCTGAAAGTTGGTATTATTTTCACATCCATTAGGATTCTGATGAGATTTTTATTTTGAAAGCATTTGAAAATTTATGGAAATTTCTTTTCTTGCAAGTTTGTCTTTCAAGAAGATATTATGAAGAAAATGTGTTAAGAGCAGAGCAAGCTTTCATATATAGCTGGGTTGCTAAACATACTATTTAAAATCTAAAACTCATATTCAAGACTGTTTGCTTTGAAGCTAATTCCTTTGAGCACAAGAAAATGTCTGGGCACAAGAGGATTCTCAAAAAGATAATCATAGAAACTATTTTAGAAGATGGTATTTTAGAATGTCTCAGGCTTTTCACTTGAGAAACTCAGGAGTGACCACTCACTTAAGAAAATGCATCAGCTGTCAATTGAGAGAGAAAGTTCTACCTCTCAACTCCATAAAAGTTGAGAGTTAAAAGTCATAAAATATTTCAGAGACTATAAAGAAGCTGGTCCTTACCCTCACTGGTAAGACTACTAACCATCAGAGCCAGAATGCTCAGTCCTGGCCCCACCCACCTAGTTTCTTAAATAGTACCAAGACCAATCTAATCTTAGAATTCATAATCCCACATGCAAAACAATTTCCAGCGGAGACTTGTATTTAAAGCACCACTTGTAGCCCATGGCTCTGAAGATTCTTACAGAACCTGCTGAGGACTTTCAAGACTAAATGAATCAATCACCTGTCTTCTTCATTGATGAATAAGACAATCAAAATGATTGACTTAGTCTGGGTGCAACCTGTACACAAGACAGCAACTCAGTTCCAGGTTCTTGGAGTCTACATCTTCTCCCTATATACTGCAGTCTCTGAGGATTATCCCACTCATTGCCCTAGCAAGCTTAGATCATCTGTCTATGGATTTTTCATGTTGTGGAATCTCTAGAGCAAAATTAGGACATGAGCCCAAGTTGACTTCTCCTCACCACCCAGACAGCTCTGGGCTTCCTTCTTCTCAATCTGAACAACCTAAACTTAGACAGAGTGAGTTTATTTTAATATTAAGCTGAGGGAAATTTACTTAGCAATGGAAATAGGCAAGGAAAATAAATCACGGTGTGTACCTGTAGTGCAACCATCCTGTTCATGATGCCATTTGTAGTTCAAGGAGCCCAATCTGGGTAGGTTCTGTATTCATTCTAGCAGTCGAAAAAGAATGTCTCAGCTCTTGTCAGTTTTACCAGCTTTAATTCTCTCTCAAGGAACCAGGCAAACCAGGAAGGGAGGTTGGTCTAATTGTATGGCAAGCAGGCAAGCAGAAGGCAGACAGGCCCCCCGTCTCACATGAATCTCATACCCTTTCTCAGGCCCTCCCTCTGTTCTCTCATGTTCTCACCTTGCTCTCCTGCCTGTGCTCTCCTCCCAGGGTGACACCATCCCTTTATCGCCTCCTCCCAGGCCCAGGTGTGTCTACTCACAAATATGCATACCCACTGTGCCAGGCTTATACACAATCATGGGGAGGGTGAAATACCACAGTTGCTGGTCATAGAGGCCAATGGCAGAAGGGTTAAAACCCTGAAAACTCATTTACGTACAATACCAAAGTCCAGAAAAAAAGTTAATCCGAGATGTTGTTTCCTAATCCCAGGAGCAACTTTACATCTCTTCCCAGACACACAATCCCAGTTATTCGGATACCACAGAGTCCCCTGACCCTGGTACAGAGCCCACTGCATTCATCTCACTGATTTTTCTTTACAACAAGCTGATTTTTAAACCTCTCTGAACAATGATTCTCAATAAAAAACCAGAAACTTGTCATGAGTGCTAGGGTCATTCTGCCAGTAGCTCCGCTATATATCCTCAATGAGTTTCTTACTTCATAGGCCATTTTTATCCCCATCTTTCTGCAGTAAGATAAATGGCAGCCTCCCAGGAAGGCATTAATATACTGTTAGTCTGTTGCACTGTGCACAGCTTGAAACACAACTAATAAATTTCCGGTAAGTTTTTCTCATCCCCTTTAAGCCTTAACTTTTTCAGGGTGTGTTGGTGCCGCTGAGCTGTCAAAGACTTGTCCCTGGAAAGCTTCTCATTTTTCTTTTAGTGCCAGTTCTTAAAAAGTCACAAAGCAAAACAAATTACCCCTATAAAATTATAATGGTGAGCAGGAGAATTCATGACAGCCCTCCTCCAGGAACACAGCTGCCACAACTCATGCTCTCCAGCACCCCACCATTAACAATTCCCCCCTCAGCTTGATGCAGTGTGAACTCTGGGCTGTAGGCTCTGGGACCTGGGAGGCTAGTGTGCCCCCTATGCCAGATACCCAACCCACCCAGGCCACTTTTGCCCTCAGTGCCATGAAAGCTGCTCTTGCCAAGGTCATCAGTGACCTACAGGCTGTCAAATTCAATGAAAAATTTCTTTTTTTCTTCCTCTTTTTTTCTTCCTCTTTTTTTTTCACTTTTTTAAATTTTCCTTCTGTATTCCAGACCTGTCTACCAACTACACACTCAACATGTGTGTACTGGATGCCAGATATAAGTAGCTTAAATATCATGTGCTTATGCACACACTCTAAATTCATCCCTTTCCTGCCCACTTAGTGTTCAAGCAGAGATATAGTGATACCTTGTTTCTACTCTCTTAAAAATTAGAGGTGCCCTCTGTTTTTTCAGTCATGGGGGGGGCATATGACTCTCTTGATACTCCCTTGTATGAAAACAGGTACTTTCACCCTTGGGTTGCCAAACATCTCTCCCTGTATTTGCTTTATGTTCTGTTTTCTGTTTCTATTCCTCTAGTCACTTAAACTATAGGTCTTTCTCTCACCTAATTTCCTCATTAAACACATTCCCTTTGGGTACAACTCTACTTAAGAAAGTGCTTGCTATCAATAATTCCAAAGTACTTAAAGTATTTTCTTTTGCCCCAATCTATTTTTCCAGAACCTATATACCCAGTAATATACCCTGTTAATGTTGGACTTTACACTTGTTGTGTCACTAGGCATGTAAAGCTTAAAATACGCAAAACCCAATTCCTAGCTATATATTCAAATGTTCTCTTCATTCTCGTGTCATTCAATGATTCCAGATCTATTCAGTTACTCGAGGAATCAAGGATGAATCCCACTGTCCCCATATTCCTTCCTCTTAGTAATCAATCAATCCAGTACAGTCCAACTCTTCTCTCAACCTGTGCTTTTTGCCCCACCCTGCTGCTCTGCTCCCTGCTGCTCTACCCCATGCTTACAGACTGCCTCCACACCTCCCACCCTCCTCGGCTACTGTAACAGCCCCTCAATCAAGTGGTCACAAGATCATGGAAAGCAAACTCTCAACAAATATGATTACGTCCATCTCACACCTTCCCACAGACCCCCAGACTTCTAGGGATGAAGGGGAAACACTAGCCTGGTTCTCCAGGCTCTGCAGTGCTGGTTCCCCTCCTCCTACACTCCCTTCCTCCCACTCCCTGTGCTGCCCCACAAAAACCAATTGAATCAGACCAAGCAAGGTGGCATGTGCTTGTAAGCGACAGATTATGGAGTCATGCCGGGGTCTGGGGATCGTGCGGATTGCAGTTCAAGTCCCTCCTGGGGCAACAAAGTGAGACCTAATCCCAACGAATAGCTGGACGTGGTGGCACGTCCTAGTTACCTGTGAAGCTGAGGCTGGGAATTGCTTGAGTCCGTGGTACCACGGGCAATGTGAGCCTGTGGTTCCACAGGCAAAAATAGCGAGAACTTGTCTCAAAAAAAAAAAAAAAAACAATTGAATCAACAGATATCAGGCATTTAACATGTGTGTGTCACAGTGTTAAAGCTGAGGATAGAACCATAAGGCAAATGATCCCTGGCAGATTCATAAAACTATACAACCAGACATGATGATATTTGCAAAAAATTTTGGTTAATATTCTTTGCATACAATGAATTGCATACAATGAAGTTACTCATAATTCCATAACATACCATTTGTACTTTTTATAATTACCTTTCAATCATTTTTATTTATTCATCTACATCCCATGTCATAGGGAGTGACAGTTTGTGGGGCCTTATGTCAATATCTGGTTGGTTACTATGTTCTTCTGTGAATGTGTCCCTTGCTACTTTATGCACACTAAGCTTTATTTCAGCAAGTGTGCAGTCTGCATTTTTTTATGCAGAAGTTTAGACCTAACTTCTAAGTTCTAAATTCTCTATTTGGAATCCACTTTCCTTTCGTTCATCTTCCTTAGTGTCTGTAATAGAAAGCAGGTCAGACATGTCTGCCCCTCATCTTCCTGCTGTCGCCACACCTGTCTCCTTTCCCAGGAATGCCAAGGGTGAGATATCCAACTACTAGGTCAAAGACTACCCTTATTTTATTTCCTCCTCCAGGTCAAGTCCCTTCTTTGATGCCAGATCCCTTGTTGCATCTGCACCCCCTTCCTCTATGGCTTGTCCTCCTGCTCAGGTCTGTCCTCCCCCCAAGCTCTCCTGGATGGTGCACTATCTTTAGTCCAGCCTTCTCTTTCCTTACACTCACAGCTGACATTTTTGAAAATGGCCTAAACACAGCCCTTCATTACCTAACATTTTATACCTCCTTTAACAAAATCCATAAATTTACTCGTACCCACCACAGCACTCTACTGAAACTGGTCTTGCATTATCATCCAGAGTCTTCACTGGGTCTAGACAATGGGAACCCTGAAAACCTATTGTTAAAATTCTCTTTTGCCCACTCTGACCCTTATGCCTGCAATCCCCTCTCTCCTAGTTCATTTTGCCTAAGCAACTCCTCTACTCTCTTGAATCTTCCCTACTTCTTGTCTTTGCAACACAATGAAGATAATGCTCCCTTTATTTTCTAGGTTTCTCAGGCATTGCTGGTAGAAAGAATGACTTTCTTTTAAACATAAATTGAATGGAGAACCCAGCAATCTCACACCTAGCATATGTCCACACAAAGATCTAGACACAAATGATAGTAAGAGATTGTTCACAATTGCCAAGCTGGAAACAATGCAAATGCCCTTTATTTATTCAATGAATAAACAAACTATGGAATGCTATGGAATACAATGGAATGCTATTCTGTATAAAAAAGGAACAAGCTACTGATACATGTAACAATATGAATGAATCTGTGAATAAAAGAGGACAGACACAAAATGTTACCCATCATAAGACACTGAAAATCACATGAGGGATTACTAGGGTTTGAGTATGGAGAAAAGGGATTAATTTATAAAAGGGCTTAAGTGAAGGGGGGAAGGATTGTCCATCTTTATTATGTCCCTCTTTAAAAAAAAACAAACTCAGGTCAGTCTCATCTCTACAGGAAACACTCCATAAGACCATCTGTCCAACTCACGGGCTAGGTCAAATAATAAAGTATTTGGAAACTGACAACTCCAAGATTCTCAGAATTGGTCTCCTGGAGGGCCCCTCACTCACCTCCTTATTCCCCACAGCCCCACCCTCCACCCCTACCCTCTCTAGCATGCAAGTAACTATAGCTGAGAACAATGAGTGCCCTGGAGGCTACCTTTCTCCTAACCCTTTTGCCTGACTGGTGATCAAAGAACTGATGACCAAGGATGTAGTTTGCGGGTAACATCCTGGTGTCTATTGTACACAGGTCCTCTCTGAGAACCCATCTTTACCGTGTAACAGGGTGGTTGGTCCCCAAGGAAAAGGGAGGTTCCACATTTCCTGCCCCACTCATGAAAGAGTGGAGTGGAGCTGGGAGGAAGAAAAGCTGGGGGGAGGGGAATTCTGAAGAAGGAAAGAGGACAGAGGAGACCCGGAGAAGGCACATGGAACAGAGATATGTGAAGAAGCTGAACTTGCTCCTCAGCCTTGAACTGGTACCAGGAACTTGGGGGAACATGGAAGAAGAAACTTGGGACAGAGACATGGGTGAGAGACCCACTAGAAGGGTTAACAATGGCAGCTAATATTTTGATTTTGATTTTGATCCTTTCATCCCAGATATGCCAAACCTTGGCATATTTCCTTCTGTCCCTTTCCTATGGTTCCCACCAGAAGGTGTGTTAACCTGTGGCAAGCATTCGTCTGGGCATTTACCAGAGAGGGGATGGGTAACTTTGGAAACTGTCTTGCCCTTCCCTTCTCTTCTCTTTATTGCACATTAAAAGTATTAAAGTCCTTTCCATTGAAGGTCCCATGCACTAGAGTCTGTTTTGTCTTGATGTAACAGATGGCAGCAGGTTTGGGGGTTCTGAGGTACCCCTCCCCTGCTCTGTAACAAGAGTAAAATTGAAGTTCCTCTCTCCATGCCCAGATGCCTTTCCTCATTCACTAATTTAGGACATAACCTCTGTTCTCCCTGAAAGAGGGGTTTACCCATTATTGTAGGTCCCACTTCCCATGTTATTAAATTGATCTTTATCCTTTGCCAACCCATCTGTTTCTGTTTTGATCACTGAACCAGCCTGAGAAAACATCCAAAGGCAATTTTCTCTGGCCCCTGACAGAAATCTCCTTTAGTTCCCAAGAACTTGGTGTCTATGTGTTCCATGTTGTATTATATCATATTAAAACTATTTGCTTGAAAAACAATTTAAAACTTTTATATTATTATTTTATATGTCTAGCTTTTCTACTGATTGGTTTATATTTGTTGTTTTTCTTTAAATAACTAAAAATTTCAGGGAAGAGACTGGGTTGAATTAATCATCTACGGGCAGTTATTTCATCAGCTATGCCTGCAATAAGAAAACTTCCATAAAAACTCTACAAGACAGGATTCAGAGAGCTTCAGGTTAGTGAGCCCATTAATGCATCAGAAGAGGGCACACCCCCAAACTCCACAGGGACAGGAGCTACTACACTTGAGAACTGCTGGGCCTCATCCTGTGTAGCTCTTCACCTGGTTGTGCATTTACATACTTTATAGTAGCTTTTACACCAGTAACAGTAAGTTCAATATTTTCTTTAGTTCTATAGGTTATCTTAGCAAATGAGCAAATCTAAAGGGGGGTGTCATGGAAACTCCCAATGGTTAGTTAGATGTCTGCTTGACCTGTGATTTACATGTGAAGCAGGAGAGGAGAGGGATGACTTGTGTTACTGAAACCTTAACCCATGGGGTTTGTGGTAACTTCATGAAGTGTCAGAATTGAATTAAATTGTAGGACAACTGATTATGGAACATTGCGTAAAATGGAAAACCCATACATTTGATGACAGAAGTGTTGTGAATAAAAACAGATCCAAAATAGGAGCTATGATGCACTCAAAGCTTTTTGGTTCTTAATGAGCAATTTTCAGAAAGCCCATTATTCAACGGGGAGAAGAGGAAGTTGGGAAGGCAGGCATGACACAGCTACTTAGATGGTTTCTCTGTTATCATTAAGATCCCTTTTGCGCTTGAATTATAAACCAAAACCAAGCCCTTTATCTTTACTGCTTTCTACTGAGATTCTTTCAATTAAAGAGTGGGGAAATATTTCAAGTGAGACATCATGAAAGAACGACATGCTGCTATTATTTCCATTCGGGCCTTTAAAGAAGACCTCTTTCTTCATATAAATAGTCTTTTTCAAAGAACTCCTGAATCACTCAAAGCTGAATCATTTATTATGGTCATTCTCACCTAGTAGCCAGGCTTTTCACAAGTAGCCTAGGAGGGAAGCAGAAATTTCAGAAGGATGACAACTGAGAACTCACTTGTCTTCCATTTTATTCTTCTGAAAGCACAATGTGGTAGAAACAAGCAAACTCTGCCTATTCCAAGTTGTCAACTGTTTGCCCTGTTCATCATAGACCATACTAAGGATAGCCAGAAATGTAGCCAGAAGAGGTTATGCAAAGGAAGCTATTTGTCTAGTTTTGCCAATTTTTCTAGTTCATCAATTGAAGAGTGAGTGGAATTGAAATAATGCCTACCGAGGCATTTTCCTAGGAAAAGGGCCAACAGTTTTATACTCTATGAAAGTCTCTATCTTTGAAAAGCTATTTTTTTAATTTTATATTTATGAAGCTAAATTAATATGAATAAGTGAAAGCTACACATATTAGGAAATAGTCTGTTTAGAACTGCAAAATAACTGATAAGCACCCATTGTGTTATGTGTTATGTTATGTTGTTATGTTATGTTATGTTATGTTATGTTATGTTATGTTATGTTATGTTATGTTACGGTGTGGTGTGACATAATGTGTGTGTTGGGCAGGGGTATGTTGGGGGGAAAGAATGTCCATTCCTTAGCCAATAAAATACTTCCCATGAAGTATCCCCTGGCCCCTACTCTCCCTGAAAGAACATCACCAAACTTCATACTAACCATCTTTTCTTAATGCTTACAAAATACTTTTCCTGTGTGATTTTTTTGTTTCCCATTATAAGATATAAGTAGATTTTGTGTCTCATTCACAAAGGAGGAACAGAGACTCGAAGAATAGGGTTGCAACAACAAGCTACTTTTCACCCTCTTCCATGGAAATGGACTCATTCACTCTGTAATTTGACCTTCCTCTGGCTCTGTCTTCTGCTAAAACTCCCCTTTGCTTCCTTTCCAGCAGGGTTTGCAGAGAGACTCCTCAAGCCTTACTTGTTTTGCTGCACGAACCATACCTGAGCCATCTCTGCACCTGTCTCAATGACTATAAGGATGGAGAATTCTCAGTATTTAGTATCTGGGTGCTTTTTATGAGCTTTTGTCTGAGCCCACACTCTTTAAACCTCTTTCAGTCCCTCACAGTCATCCTATAACACCCCACTAACAATATCTTCTTCCACGTCCATATAGTGATCCATCTGATCCCTTTAGCCTCAGCCCCAAAGTGTGATCGCAGAAGACTCTGGATTACCATTAGAAAAGAAGGACTTATTAAGAGATCCACTCAGTGGAGCTCCTAGAAAGAACTGCAAGCTGCAGTTCTTTCCCTACCCCCCACCCTCCCATCCCAGTAGCCCTTTCCCAACATACTGCTACTCACTTGAGTCTATGAAGCAATGATCTGATGAGCTCAGAAGTAGTTAAGAGGTGATTTAAATAGCCTTATTTGACCATCAGTATTTTCTTCCACTACCTAGTGTTTATGATAAAACTGATATTCTATAGTAAGAGGCAAGCTGGGCCTCATATTTCTCTTTCATTAGCAACCAGCTTAACTACTGGGAAAGCTAGAAAAACATAAACAGTAAGAATGAGACCCAGAATTAATGTTTGTAGATTTGATGTTATTTTTGTCATGGAATTAGCATATATTCTGCCTTATCCAAATATCTTTCTTTCTGCTCTCTGTCTTCTTCCAGAACTCCCAGCATTGGCTGGAATGTAGGACAAATTTCCCACAACACAGAGACACCCCCATCTGCCACTAATTTCACAAATGACAAACTGGAATGAGCCCAAGAGCCAAAATTTCTATTTCATTATTCTCTCTGATATACTAGTTAGGATAGTGCATTTTCTTTTTCTTTGGAATAATTCAGGCATTTAAGGCAGAATTGAGAAAAAAGAGAACAGACCCCAAGTAGCTAACTGAAACACAGTTGATAAGAATTTACAACTGGGCATCATTTAGATCCAGAAAGTTCAGCATGTTTTCAGCATTGTTGAGAAAACTACATTTCCCCCACAAAATACCAACAGAAAGACCTTGCCCAAAACTAGAGCATTACTCTAAGCTGGAGCTGGAGGTGTTAAATGTGCATCCATTGACTGATATGATTTCTGGATTCTTTTATCTTTTTCTAAAATAGAGTGGTTTGTATTTAGGGGCACAGATAACCCCAAAACATCATGAATGAGGATGGTATAGCATTTTTAAATGCTTCACGTGACTGGATTATTATCTTGAGGGGTGACTTGTGACAAAAGAGAATAAAATTCAGAAAATGGGCTGTAGGATGAGTGTAGTCAGGCTTTGTCCTCCATTAGACTGTGACTAACACCTGGGGTATTGTGCCCTCCCCATGATTGTGTGATCCAGGGGGTATGTGCATGTTTACGTATGTACATCTGGGCCTGGGAGAGGGGATAAAGAAGTGCATGTGCATGAAAACCAGAGAACATGAGAGAGTGCCAGAAAAAGAGGCCAGAAAAAGAGTGTGAAGATCGGGGGGGCGGGGGGGGGCGGACGCTGGGTACTCACATCAATCTATGCCTCCTGGATGTGGACCCACCCTGCCCTGCCCTGCCTGGTATGTCTGTATAACTGCTAAAACCAATAAAGAATCTATGCAGACTGGTGAACCTGATGCCTGCTTCCTCTACAACTGACAATGAGGATTGGCTTACATTACAGTTGGTGACGAGGATGGGATGGTTACCCAACACAGGCATATAAGATTCATCATCCCTGAGAAGTATGATACCTCAGAACAGAGGTGAGAAATTCTAAGCGTTAACCAGGGTTTCATTTTAAGTAGGTGGCATCTTAACTTCACTCAGCTGCAAAAATGGGAGGGAAGGATAGCATATCCCAGGCTGTTTGAGTCATCCAATTAAGAAACAGCATTTGATAAAGAAGAGATCCAATTAAAGTTAAAGAAAGTTTCGCTTCACCTTATTGGTCAACTACCTAAGTTTGGGTTGCGACAAAGGTACACCTGAAAAGAGTCCTTGAACACAAGTGTTTCTATGGCAAGAGATCCCAGAAAGCAGAATAGAGCGAGTGGAAAGAGTCAAAACAGAGAGCAGCCAAGACAAAGATTCATTGTAAAGGTCATGGCTGTGAACACCTGGATGTCAGTTCTACTAGGATTTCAGGGAAGGTTCCTGGATGCTTGCTAGCAGGAGCCACCTGAAAGTTAGCAGAACACTTAGCTACTCTAGCTTCTAATGACTGGAGCTTAACCCCTGAGACACTAATGCTAACAAGCTCTTGCTGCAGCTGTAGAGGAACCTGGGCAAAATTAGAAATCCAAGTTGAGAAACTAGCAATATTCTAGCAGCCCACAGTGTAGGGGTCACCCAGTGACCCCAGCTGCTCTCACTGAGGCCAAAATCTGTGGGGGTGTGAGGGGCTACAATGTGGACATCAAAGTGTTTCCCACATCTACCTATGGCTTGCCATGGCATTCCCTGGCTTATTTAAGCCTTTGAGGTGGTAAACACTCCATGAATATCACTTTCCTTATTGTAAAACATGCACCTTCAATGATTCCTCTTTGAAGAACCACATCCCTTAAGTCCTAGGCCATGGCACACATTGCTGCTGATGTATCATCTGCTTTTCCCAGCCTTTCTTATCTGGTCTTTTCTAAAGCTATATGTTCCAGAAAGCTATCTTTGACTCCTCGGGGAGCTCGGTTGCCCAAGTTACATACACTCAAAGAACGTTGTATAGCTTGTCCTTCTTGTACAGGCTTTTTCCTCTTGTGCTTGTCCTCTAAACACACACACACACACACACACACACACCATTCACTCTATCAGAACTGTAAGGTAAAAGAACTTACTCTTTTACTATCAGATATATTCCCAGAAACTAACAGGTCATCTAGCACAAAAGCCAATGAATAAATTTTTATTAAATGGACTAATGAATGAATATATAAATGTATCAAAAAGGGAGATGAAAACACCTATTGTTACTCAAATATGCTTCAAAGTCTACTTTGCTCAGGAGCTCGTCTCTTCACCCCATTATGTTACTTTCAGAGCAATTATTACAGAGCTTTCTCCTCAAGATCGCTTCCTGGAGTCTTTCTGGAAAGACAAAAGTAGAAGTCAATCACTACAGGAATTTCTATCCTCTGCATCTCTGCACTACCTGCAGTCTACCATACCTACCGGTTACATCATTGGTTTCTTTTGTAGGGAATATATACAGGAATAAGCAGCACTGTTCGATTAATCCTTGCCTTTCACTTTACTTCTGTACCTCAATACAATAACTTTTTCTTGTTCCCAAAGTCAGCATGGTCTCTGTCCCTGCCAAACTGCCCACATCCTCATTGCTTCTCATTCCTCAGGATCTGATCACTCTCAAAGGATGACAGCCCTGCCCAGGAGCAAAGACGAACAGCGGCCAATGGAAACCAGAGAGTTCAGCAAGCTACGTCCTTCCCATCAAGAAAAGCCAAAGAAAACATCCTCTGGGGTGTAATCAGAATTATGGCTCTCTCAACACAACCCACAGAAACTTAGACCTAATAATGAACTTAGACCTAATAATGAACAGCAAGAAAAGCATATGACTCAGAAAATCCCTCTTTTAAGTTCAAGAAGAAAGCACAGTTCAGTATCAGGAGTCATGACAGGGTATAAGCCCTTGGGCCCCCATAAATTGACAGAATGTGTCAATGAGGACCCCAGAGCAAACTCAAAGAACCCCAAGTCTAGTCAAAGAGTCTGTAGGGGTAAATAGATTTGAGTTCAGGTGTACTGCCTGCACCTGGGAGGAGAAGCATAATTACAAATCTTATATGACAGACACCTGGCAAGCATCCTGTTGCTCCTGAAAGTCCCTCAGTCTCACTTACTTCTTGTGTCCCTGGTTCCTGCCAATTTCTCCATCTGGAAGGCTCTTTCTCACCCTCTACCCTGGTCCACTACCTTGTCTCTCTGCTTGGCAAAGCTTATTTATTTTTCCCCTTTCTAGGAAGGTCTTCCCTGAACTCTAAGACTGTTCCCCCGACATTGAACTTATCACATTTGTTGCCTCCCTACTACTTTGTAAGTACAGAGAGGTAGTTAACTTATTTATTATAATGTTACCATCCGCATTGCCAGTTGTAAGCATCAGGCTCACCAATCTGTGCAGGTTCTTTATTGGTTAAATTTAGCAGTTACATAGACACACCAAGCAGGACAGGTCAGGGCTAGGTCAGGATTAGGTCAGGGGGGCCAGAAGGCAGGTGAGTTCCACACCCCCAAGAATCTTCACACTTTCTGGGCTCTCCCTGGCATTCTCTAATTCTCTCTTGTGCTTGTCCACATGCTCTCTACACCCCTTTAACCACTCTTTCTTGGGCCAAGGTATGCACTTACATATGCACATACCCACTGGACCATACAATCATAGGGAAGAAGCAACATCCCAGGTGTTGATTACAAGGGCCAATGGAGGAAAAAGCCTGACCAAGTCATTTACCCTACAGAATAGAATCACTTCAAATATTATTGACCTAATAAAATCTCTCCAACCTAACTGTTCTCCTTCCTCACTCAAAGTACACGAGCTCTCTCTATCTTCACTCAGTTTATTGAAGATGACAAGTTATTTCTTGACTCAGGGTCTTTGAACATGCTAATTTTCCTGCTATAACTATTCTTCTACCCATGCTTTAAAAAATAAATCCCTCCTCTGAGCTTAAATATTTTCACCATAGGTTTTGTTGGTGACCATCTTACAATACAATTTGATTCCCCAACAAAGTCTCATCAAGGATAAGTTATAAACAACAGAAATCTATTTCTCAGTCTGGATACTAAGAAGAACAGATCAAGATGTCAGCAGATTCAGTGTCTGGTGAGGTCCTGCCTCCAGGTACAAACACAGTTGTCTTCTGTGTTCTCATAGAATGGAAGGGGCAAGGGAGCCATTTGTGAGATCTTCAACTTCATGACCTCCCAAAAGTCCCTTGTCCAAATGCCATCATGCTGGAGATTGAGTTTGAACATATGAATATGGGGAAGAGTACAAGCTTTCAGACTACAGCACATCACACCTCAACCTCACTTTTTGTTTTATAATTATATTTATAAACTTGAAATTATATTATTTATCTATTCACTAGTATCAAGATACAAATGATCTCTCATACTGGGACATAATAAAAACCTAACTTGCTCATAGCTTTATCTGTTATCTAATATGTCATCTGGCATATAGTAAGAGGTCATTGTTATCAGTTCTTTTCTTTTTTAGTTCACTGTTATTGTTAAAAGAGTTTCTTGAACTATCAGCTATGATGGTTTTGATATGAAAAAACTAATATATCAAAATATGGGCTAGGGCATGAGCATCTCCATTTTTTTGCATATTTTCTGTATCTTCTATCAGAAATATTTCTTAATGCCCGTAGAATCATGTTAGCATCAGTAATGTGTCTCAGAAGATGACATGTAGGTCTGAGTTAGCCTCATGAATAAATCTCTTTAATAAAAGAAAATGAGATTTCATGATTAAGGAGTTTAAAAATAATCAAGAGAGGGTTAAAAATAAAACCAGCAGAGGCAGAACAGACCACAAAATAGCTACTGGCATGCTTTCCAAAACGATGTCCCAGATTATAATTTTATGGGGAAAATAATTGTTTGCTAAACCATATAAGGATAAGTTCTGGGAAATACTGTTTAGAAAGTAAATATTAATAGACCTATAGAGCCTAGCTTCTCTTAACAGCTTAGAAATTTCCCAGAACCCTTTCCCTTATCATTCTAACTGTTCTCGTCTGTTTTCCCTCTATCATGACAATATGGTAGCACCAATGGCCTGGTCTCTATTACTCAAGTCAGGTCAGTTAAGTAAATACATTTTTTTAAAGTTACCCTAAGGAAGTAGAAAATAATTTGAACTTTTCTAGCTTGCAAATATTCAATGAAATCCCAGCTCAAGCCCTGGGCGATCTAAACCTTAGCCTGTTGTTTTCAAGTTTGTCTCTGTTTTTCGTGTTTGTCTCATCACAGTAGGCAAACCATGTCCCATCTCCTTAAGCTAAATTTCAAAACTAATGAGCTATAAACAAAATATTCCTTCCTACATTAAATACTAAAAACTTTGTCTTTATTTTCAGAACATTTATAAATGGACATCACTTTCAGGTCAGAAAGCAAACTTTCCCAGGTTTTCCTATATTCAGCCCACTCTCTCACTCAACCTGTGAAGTTCAGATCAGGCTTTGTCCCCACCCTGACAAGTCCACATGGTTTCTGGCAACAACAGTCATCCTGAACTCTCTAAGTTGAGTCTTTGAAGTTCATTTTTTCATTGTATGGGGTAAAGGAGGAACAAAGTGGGAGGTAGTGGGAGAGAAAAGATGCTAAATTGTGCCAGTAATCTTCATATTATATGTGCCAGTAATCTTCATATTATATGGGTATCTCATATCATCATCATCATCATCATCATCATCATAACCCTGTAGTAACAAGCATTCTAGAAGATATAGTATATTAATTGGCAATCAAAAAAGATAAACTTGTCATTTGTGGCAACGTGGATTGAGCTGTGAGGGATTAGGCTAACCGAAATAAATCAGAAGAAAAAAGAAAAACATCAAATGCTCTCATAGATGGAGCATAAGAAAACTGAACAAAGGGTCAGGAAAAAGACAAAATTTGCAAGTTGACCATAAATCTGAATCAAATTGCAGAGGAGGAGGAAAAAGAGTCAAAACAGGGAAAGGAAGAATACAAGGGACCATGGTGATGGATCACAGGTGAAACAGTGGTGAGAGAACTTCGGGGACTACAGCTGAAGGGAAAAGTCAAATTTGTACAAAAATGAGAATGATATAAGAAAATAGATTTAAGAGAGAAGAAAAGACTCTGCTTTTTTCAGACAATGTAACTGAGGTTCATGAGAAGTTAAGAAACTTGTTCACAGTTCAAAGCCATTAAAGGCAAAGTCAGCATTTGAATCCAGGTCTCTGACAACAGAATTCCTGCTCTTTCTTACACACGGAAAAGTTAGTTTTATCACTTTTTGGCTTCACCTGCGGCACAGTTCATACCAGGAATGAGAGCAGGAAGATGAAAGATATGAAAACCAAGGACCATTTCAAAAGAATAAACATCATAATAGTATCTGCTAGTTGTGAATCTATGCTCAGAACTTTAGGAGAGCTTACATTATGGTGGAAAAAGTTATTTTAATACCAATGGCCTGTGATGGAGATGCTCCTGAAAAAATTAAGTACAACATGGAGGTATAATGTCTACAACAAAGATTGATTGTTAAGCCTTGCAGACTCTACTGCTCAAACCACATCTACACTATTGCTACAGCTCAAGTTGCCAGGGGATGTGTGTTGTGTAACCAACCATAAGAGCGTGAAGCTATTCAATATTCATGAGGCTATTCAAAGTGAATTCTTTAAGGAATAATGGTTAAACCTTCAAATACCTAAAATGCCAGCATTAATGGACAAGATGTTTGGAAATACATTTAGAAAATTTCTGTGCAACTCTAGAAAACAAAACAGAACTGAAGAAATAAACATTCTAGGAGAGGTCATTTGTGCTTGCTGTAGAGAAATATTTTGACAATTCATCCATCCAAAAATGAAGCAAATAAATTCTGGATATTGGTTATTTCCATTTTTGACATATTCACCCAGCCTAGAGAACCATTATCACATACATGGCAGAGACGGGCAATGGTCCAGAGCAGCTGGGAGTCTGGAAAAGCATGTTGGAGAAGCTTGTGGTCTGTGCAGGCTGACTTTCATATCTGCATACCTAGAGAAATTGGCAATTTGTGTAAACTGACTGCTGCATTTGTTGAAGAAGTTTGAAATGCTTGGAAGACTGGACTTTGTGTTGAATCTTGTTTTGTGTTGTTCAGTTTAGGATCTCTGTTGCTTTCTTGGAGCTGGGACAGACACCAGAAGAGAAAAAGCAGTGCCATTTTCTCAACATCCTTGGTTAGAGCATGCCCCATGCAGCTTTGGGTTGAGAGACTTGGACTGGCCTATGTAGTGAGAAAAACAGGATTCCCAGATCTCAAGGATTTTGTTTGTTTATCTTTTTTGTAAATAAATTTGGTTTGGACACTTTAGAACTTGGTCTGTCTGACAAGGAGCAATGGCAGAGAAGAGCCTGGGGCAAAAGCAAGTGGGATTTTGAAAGTGACAGTTTTTTCTCTTTCATGGCTTGGAGGCATGAGGTTTCTTGCCCTTTTTGACCTAATGTTAAAAGTAGGAGCTGCCATTCTTTCTATAAGCCATAGAGGAGAATGTATTTCCTTGCCTTTTCTGAGTTTTTGGTTTGTGGAGCCCTTCTTTCATCTTTGAACCCAGTGTGGTAGGCTGAGTCCTTCCCATGTAGCATGAGACCCACTTCTTCATGAAAATATGTTACATGTAGGCCAATGAACCAGAAATCTCATACATTCAGACACAGGATGTACAGTCATAATCTCAATTAATTAAAGAATACAGCCTAGTAACACTACTATTTTTGTTTCTTTCTAATAGAATTCCTGATCTGGCACCTGTCTGCACTGACCTGGAGGTTTATCACCATACAGTATCTCCATTATTGAAGAAAGAATGAAATGTAAATAAATATTATTATTTATTTTCCCTAGGTATGTTTATTATGGGGTAATTTACTAAGATTTTCCATCACCATAAATGCTTTCCCAGTCAAAATTTTTCATTGTAATTGACAGAAACTCTGTTAGAAATAAACAAAGCAAATGGGAATTTATTGGCTAACATCCTGAACTCCAAGTTGTCTTCTATGAGCCTCAGATCATCTCACTCTCAACACTCCTTCCTAACCTTCCTCTGATTCCTTTTGTTGACTTTATCCCTCTGCATGCTCTTGCTTTGCAAAGTAGAGCTGACTCCCAGCAGCTTCAGGCTCACCTTTTATTTTCCCAGAAACTTAGTAGGAAAGAAAATGTTCCTTCTATATACCCCCCTCTTCAAAGGTCCAAACTAAATTTAATTTTAGTGGCTTATCATGGGCCTTTCTCATGCCATGTACTCGCCTACAAACCAATGACTCTGACATAAAAAATCCAAATCTCCAATTAGCCACCCTCAGCACCTGCCAATGCCTGGAATGGGGACTGCATTCAGTACCATCTAAACCACAGTGAAATGAAAAGAAAGAATGTATTCCCCAAGGAAAACTGGGATTCACAGAAGGCAAAGTGGATGCTATATAGGCAGAAATATCAGACACTATCAGGCAGCACTGTATTTGGGTGACATTTTGCATCAGATTATTCGCTGTTCTCTAGTTCAGTATTAGGTGAGAGCAGGACAGAGAAAAGGATGTCATCATTTGAATGGCTGTAGCTATTAAAAAGAGCATACACAGTCTAGAATACAATCTAGGGAAGTGGGGCTTAGATGGACACTGTGGTATAAAGGTCACACACAATGCATATGACATCTTAGCAAGAAAGTCCAGGAAAAATCCAAAAAGGAAGTACTCACCAAATTCATGTCTCCTTAATTTTATCCAAAATAGCAATAACTTCTAATTAAAAAGGTAGAAATTAAATAAAAGGACAAAAGGATTTGCAATCAGGCAACCTGACTTTGATCCTTACCACAAATGATCAGAATGGTCTTGAGTGTGATACTTATTCTCTCAAAGCTTTAGTTCTGTCCTCTGCAAAATCAGGTTGATAATAATTCCTACCTCATAGAGAATTAAATGTGACCATATGAATAAGGATCATTTTTTTTAAGAAGCTTCAACAAGACTGGGAACGGTGGCTCGTGCCTGTAAGCTTCAGCCTATGAAGCAGCTGGGGCTGGGGATCGCAGTTCGAGTCCCACCTGGGGCCCGTAGCGAGACCTAGTTCCAAAAAAATAGCTAGGCGTGGTGGTGCATATCTGTAACCCCAGCTACCTGGGAAGCTGAGGCTGGGGATTGCTTGAGTCTGTGGTACCCCGGGCAACAAGAGCCTGCAGTTCCACGGGCAAAAGAAGCGAGACCTAGTCTCAAAAAAAAATTAAAAAAGAAGCTTCAACAAGCTCTCCCATCCACATCACTGTTGCAATGAGATTTTGCTGCTCCTTTCTTCTATTTACCCTCCCTTCAACTTAGGCAAGTCCTAGGAGCTGCTTTATGCTGTAGAGTAAGGCAAAAGTGTAGTTTCCAATTTGAAAACCATTTTTGTACTTTCAGAAAACTCTGTTTTGGAGGTCAGCCACCATAGACACTTAAGCTAGACTACAAAATAAGGAGAAGTCACATGCAGAGAGACACTGGAGAATGGGATGCCATCTTGAATATTCTTAGCCTAGTTAATCTTCTAACTGAATGCAACTGCATGCTTGTTCTCAGCTACATTGCACAGAGCAGAATAACCCAACTGAAATTGTCAGGCCACAGTCATAAGAAATAATAAAACATCGTTACGTTGATCCATTCAGATTAGCAGTTGGTTTATAATAGAACTGTTGATTTCTGACAGAATTGTGAGACAATGTGCAGACCAAGTGTTTCTGCGGTTCTTGCTTTACTCCTGTAGTGCTTCTCAAGAGAAACATTATCTGCACCTCAGCTAGAACAGTACTTTATTTGCATTATGGGACCACCTCTTGCCTTCTGGTATGTTCAGCATCACTGGCCCTTACCTGCCAAATCCCAGTAGTGCTCTCAAGTCATTAGGAGAATCAAGACATGAATCCCCAGGTCCAAACACACTCTGCTGTGAACCAAATCCTAGAGAAATTACTTCTGGAAGGGTGAGGTCTTCCGAGGTTTACTCATCACAGGTGGGAACTGTATTCTTCCTGTGAGTGCTGACTTTCATTGGGACTCAAAATGCCTTCTTGGCTGACATTTCATGGTGTCTTCAAAGAAAACAGGTTGCATGGAAAGCCATACCAAAAAATGTTTACAATGTCTATAAAATCAAAAGAAACCATTTGAGACTAAGCAATACAACCTGATGTCATCAGTCTGGATATTTTGGCCTTGAAGCAACTCCATAGAAAACTATCATTTACCACCAAGTGCAGTTAATGCAGAAATTGTCAACATTCTTTCTTTAATTTGTCTCATTTATTTAGCACTTTGGAAATCTGGAGAAGATAAGTAAATGAATATTATTCTTGCTGCATAATCATCCTTGCCTTTTCTCTTGATGGCTCTTTGTAATAGAAACTCATATGTTTAACTGATTGACAACATAAGTCAGGGTTTTTATGAAGATGAAAATTCTTTAAGATAAATAACACTTTCCAGGAAGCAGGGGACTTGAGACATAGCCTTCTAAAAAAGAGTTGTCACTAACCAAGAGTAACTGTTGTTTTTAAACACTGGAGATGACCAACACTCAATCTGTTCATTTCACCACAGTGGATTCCAGAGTTTGTGTTTTCTTTCTTGAAGAGTTTCAAATTTCCAATGCCAAGTTCAAGGGCAAAGCTTCATTCAGTCAACCTGAAGCATCAGTACTCCCACCTTCAGAAGACACAAAATAATCCTGCCCCCAATCATTTTACCCCATCAGTTCCCCCTTGTACATTTACATTAGTTTATGAGCTCATGTTCTTGCTAAAGTACACAGAAGTATTAGCAGGAATGTTAATGGGAATAATGATTATTTTAACATATCTGTCAATTTAGCTTTGAACAAAAGATACTGGTAAGCTCAATTAGCACACACTGCCCAAGGAAGACATGAAATGCCAAGTTAGAATTTGGAATTGAGCTTCCAAAAATAGCAAAATTATACGTTTAGTCCTTGCATTTTACTTAAGCTTATACAAATTCCCTGAAGGATCTTAGGGAAGTAGAATAATTAAATTATTAGAAAACAATCACAAGATGCCACATAAGAGTATAATCACATCTGTGTCTCAAGTGAGAGAAGCAAAATATATGTATTCTCAGTTTTGAAAACTAAGCATTAAACTAAAGAGAAAGAAAGAAAGGAGGGGTGCGAATGTAAATACCTGATCCCATAAAATTTAAACTTGAAACATACACCTTAGAAAAATCCATTGGCTAGAATTCAAGTAAGTAACAATAAGTTACTCTTCATACTGGTCTACTTTAGAGAAATCTGCTCCTTGGTAAAATAATATATTTATACTTCAAGTATGTTTTTAATAGTTAAAATTTCAAGTCTCATAGAATTTATTTTAATAAAACTTAACATTCTTAAAACAAGAAAAGGACATTTTTCACTTTATGAAAAGATCCACAACCAGTTTTATTATGTACTAAGATTTTTTAAGAAAGTCTAATGTGATTATGCTTACATTCTATGTCAAGATATATACAAATTTTCATAAATTTATCTTTTCTTTGAATTGAGATACACTTCTATGGCAAGTATTATAACTGATTTCAATTTCTAAAATATTAATTTCTCAAGAGTCCTCTTCTACTCCCTACCATAAATCCTCTGTTACTAAGCTTTAGTGACCTCTTCCAGAAGTCTCCTACTTCAAAATCATAACTCTCTTTCCTGGAGTCTATCAAAATGCAGACTTTTATTTAATTAGGTAATGTGGTACCATCAACCAATATAGAAAATTGGATAATTCAAAATTCAAATAATTCAAAGTACCTGGTGCATCTGACAGCCTTATTTGTTTAGTGAGTCTTCAGATTAAAACATCTACAGTGATATTTCTCTTTTAAAATAAAAATTAAGCTCTTCTATATACTGTAGAATATAAAGTGTATCTGAGTGATAGGCAGGTTGGATGGGTAAAAGATAGGTCTATTAGTGAACCAAGAAGGAAGGAAAAAGGTCAACTTATCTAAGTCATTAAGTCAGCCTAAGTTTCCAAAACTATTAAATGCTGGAGAATAAAGTACATGCATCTCTTCATCCAAAGCCAAACTATCAAAACTACCTCACTGCCTCCCAATTTTCATAGGTGAATTTTCATTTGAATTGTGCACACAATAAGTAAATGTGCTTTATTGGTGAATCCTGGTGGGCTTACTGTTATGTTACTTTGTCTCTAGAGGTTTGTCAATATTCTTAGTTTCCACCAAGTCATTTCTATTTGTTCCCAAGATGAAACATGCAATAATTTAAATTAAAATACAAATAAAGAGGAAAAAGAGAGGTCATTAGAGAAGCTAAAAAAACTTACAGCAAACAGGAAGAGTGAAGAAAAATGAGAAACTTAGTGTCCAAAAGTAAAGAGCAGAAAGGAAGGAGAGATAAAATGGAAAGATGGAGAGGATAGAAGTTCTACAGGTTGAGGTTTCTCCCCAATAGTGTTGATAGGGTGTGCCCCCCTCTTCTTATTGTTATTTGTTTAAGATTGTAGATTTTAAAGACAGGTATGCTAAAATGGGAGAATGACCTTAGCTGGAATTTTCCTTTAGGGAGATGCAGGGGGAGAAAGAAATGAAATGGTCAAAGTGAAACAGGTTTTTTGGAAGGCGGGAAATCAGCGTATATAAAGGGTGTGCAAACAAAGAGATGGATGGAGATTCCAATATGGAGATCGGATGGAGAGAGAGGTTCAGTGAAAGAGAGATGAGAATCGGCCATCTTGTAAAGATGTGAGCCATGTGGACATGGCCAGGCCTGGGGGCCTATAGCCTTTGGCTGGCCCAGGCTGGCAGCATGTGTGCTGAATGCAGTTAAGGAGTTTGCAGATTGTGTTGGAGTTTGTTTTGCTGAGTTTAACTTGTGTCTGCGAGAGGCCATGCAAGACAGGCCTGAAAAGAAAGTGAACTTGGCTGGGTCTGGTACCATGAAGTTTCTGCTACCTGAAGGAGACAAGGAGAACACAGCGTGGAAGACAAGGAGGAGCAAGCCAAGGGAGCAGCCAAAGGAACATGTCTTCAAACGTCTGGAGATGGTCTCTGACTGGACATTAGTGAGATGATCAGGACTGAGACTAAGGATTTCTGGGCAATCTGGGAAAGGACTTTGGACAATGCTGAGAAAGGTTTTGGACAATGTTAAAGTATTCTGAGTCTTACATGTTTTCTTTTGTAATAATTAAAAAGTCACTTTGTTAAAAATAAATTAGTCTGCATTATTAGTCTTGCATTAGTTTGGTATTTTGGCTGAGAAGGCTGGGGATGGTGGTAAAAACCCACAAGTAGAGAGTTTAAACTGTGTTTTAAAGTTTTTCTTTTTAGGTCTAAAAGAGGGAAAGAAAGCAGAAAGAAGCTGAGCTGATGTTTGCATATCAATGGTAAAGGTGATCAGTGAAAATGCTAATAAAGAGTGTGTAGCCTGCTGTGTAAAAAAAAGCAGGCAGTTAGGTGTATCCAGTTAAAGTCAAAAAGTCTTTTTACCCTGTTTCACTGGGACAATGGTAATACAGGCCAACTTCTTGCTGAAGAAAACTAAAATGTCTGAGCAAAGTATCTCCAGTATTCTGAGCTGCTCCATTTCTCCAAAGACTCTTCAAACTTTTTCAACAATTGTTGATGCACAAATCAGATATCCAGCTCCCTGGCCATCTCCAGGTACCAGCTCACTTTGCCTACTTGATGCAGTGCCACACTCTCCACACCGGCTACTCTTCTACCCATCTCCATGGCTCCTTGCCACCGGACCAGCTCACTCTTCCAGGGGGCTTTTACCTAGCCTGGTCACTAGGGCTGCCTTTTACCCATCAGCCATTCTCATCTCCCCTCTCCCCAATAGTCTCTCTTTTTTCAGTCTCTGCCCCCTTCCTTTTTATCTCTCCCCTTCCTTCAAACAAGAATTGGTGCTTCATTTTCTCTTCCACACCCAGAATTTGTAACAAAGCAAAAGTACTCCTATCCTTTTTAAGCCAGTACCCTTAGCTGTTTAGGCCATCTTTTACCTCTGTGTTTTTCAGACACAACTAATGGCGTCAGTACCTAAATTTTAATACTTCCCATATTAGGGTCCTGGTTTCAATACTGCCCATATTTGAGTCCCAGCCTCAAAACTTCACTTCCAACCTCAACTCCATCACTACCTACACAAACACACACACAAAATACCCATATGAAAAACTTTTGCATTATACTTTGAACTTATAATATGAGAATGTTCATAGAAAAAATATATGTGCTAATTTTTTTTAATTAGAACAACATATTCATAAAAAAGTGGAATGAATAAAGTGTGGAGTATTCATAAAATGAAATACCGCAGTGAAGATAAATATGACAATGCTGAATCTTAAATAAAATTTTTAAAAATTTGGCCACAACAAAAATATAATTCTCCTTATACAAAATTGGAAACATAGGGAACTGAAAATATATTTTGGGAGATAAAAATATAGGTTACACAACTATAAAAATTATTGATAAATGCAAAATTCAGAAGAGTAAATACTTCTGAGAAAAAAGATGAGATGAGGCAGTCACAGAGGACTTTTAAGTATATAATGTTTTCTTAAAACGAATGGCAAGCAAGTAATATTCCTGCTATTGTATTATGGTTATTCTTTTGCATTTATTCAAGATTTCCTGGAACTGTAACAATATATACATTGGCCTAATACTGTAAAGTTAAATTTGAACTCAATATTCAGATGAGGTCAAACCAAAGCAGAATGTCAGCATCACAGAGTTAATTTTTTTTAACTAATTTATTTTCTTAAATCATTGCCCATTTTGGGACAGTTTTTGATTTCTTCCCTATAGTACAAAACAAATCCTTGAGGGAAAAACAAATTTGGAAAAATTTCCAGAAAATAAATTGAATCATCACTTCAGTTTTATCGTTCAAAATATTACTCTTCAGGTGTTTAAAGTTGGCGTGCTGGTCTAGGAACACGAGATTCCTGCTAAGTATGGTACAAATGCCAGGCATTTACATCAATTAGGTTAAGTAAGCAGGAAGACTTCTTTGGCAGCTCTATTCCAAATAGGTTCTATTGGCTACATAATATCCTTCCATTTTAGTAGTGATTGGAATAAACTAAGCCTGCCTCTCCTGCATTTTCTGGGCTTGGGCAGTGATCAATAGTGATTATGAAATCTCATTGCAGTAAGCACACAAAGAGTATTTCTGTGTTGACAAAGATAGTTTCTAAACACTTTCAAAAGCAAATTTGTTGCTCTTATGTTGTTGTTTTGTTTTTTGTTTTGTTTTAATACTGTCCTTGCACTTACTACTTAGTTTGCCTTTAAATTTTGGATTTAGGAATGTGGCCATACAGTACCATAACTGACTTTCAAGATAGCAGAGTCTAAATTTCTATTAGCACCCTGCCTTACATTGGATGTACAACAACTTCAGCATCTTTCCTGGAGCAACATCAAAATTAATCTTTGTAGTAGGTATCGTATAAGAAATGCTTGCACTCTCAAGATTCCCAGTTAAGTGACTTCTTCAACAAGTTCCAGCAAATGAACTATTTATCTGTCAACAACCCTGATTCTGAATCAGGTTTGCAGGCACTGCTACTCAGAGTTTTCAGCCTCTAGTAGCTACTCTTCCATCTATTTTTGTGTTAGTAGTTGACAGGGCAGTTCTAAAACTTCTTAGATGTCATGGTATATGGTTAAGAGTAAGTGGTCCCACTATCTCAAGTCAATGATAGTACAGGGTCCCATGTTGTAATTATTTTCTGTTTGTTCAAAGGGAGGGAGTGAACATAGAAGGATCTTAAATCACACCCTTCACAATGTTTATTGCAGTTATAATGATAATACTCGATAGTGCGTTAATTTTCCTTTTAGGAGGACATTTCCAGCTTAGATTTGATATTGATATTAACTATTGGAGATATAGGCCTTGCTCAACAGTCTGGTAAACCAGAAGCAATCAGCCCAGGGATTCCAGAAATAATACTGTAGTAGGCATTTTGAAGACTTAGTCTTTTGATATTTGATACCAAATTGTACATTTTTAGCTAAATAATGAAACCAAGGCTAACTTTGGAACCTCAATAATTTTAAGAAAATAATTATAAAAAATAAAGAGAGAGAGCACTTAAAACTAAAGAAACTTATATAATCATTGAAGAATTTTGTGTTGCATACTAGACGTATGTTGGATGCTATAAGTAAAACATGGACCAAGAAGGTAACACTTATATTTTAGTTTACATTTCCATTTAGAGAACAGGGAGGAACAAACAATAATAAATATATGAACAAAGCCAGGTAGTAATAAATACCACATAGAAAAATAAAGGAAGAAGAAAGAGTAGGTGGAGAAGAATGTAGTGAAATTTTTTAAAGCTCAAGAAAATCCCCAATGATATGGTGACATTTGAACAGAGATCTTAGTGAAAACATACTTTTAAATTTTCAAAAGCAATATACTTTTTAAAAGTGAGCAGAAGTATACCAGACTTTAGACAGTAAAGAATAAAGAGTCCAAATTATTTTCAGACAAAGATAGAATTCAATATCTAAAATGGTCCGTACAGTAAAATATTGCCAACTTAAAGGCTTATCTAACAGGGTTATTGTTATATTATGGTAAACTCATAGAATCAAATAATGGGTAGCCATTAAAAGATGACACATTATCCATATTCTATTACTGAATTTCAAAATTAATTATATAATCTAATAGAAAAATAACTATATAGTTTTTTTTTTAATGTCTGGAAGATCATACAACAAACTTTTAATAACAGTACATCAGGAGGATGAATTCTTGGTTAAAACAAAAAAGAGTTTGGCTTTGACTTATGCCAGTCTGTTATTTTTAACCTTTACAACAAACATGTATTAAAGTAAAATATCTGCTGCATACATGTTTTTTAATAATTCAAGGTAAAATAAAATGATTTTATACTGATGATGCGAACACTCAAATTTGGGATATTTTTGCCATTAACCTCTGGCTAATATATAAAGCAAAAATATTTAATAAAATGAGGATAAAGTAACATATGTATAATAGTAGTAGAAAGATTCCTTTTATCACTCTAATCTTCAACTTATCAACTGAGCAAAAATAATTATAAAGAGGACCTGAATACCATCCTTAGTAAGATTTAAATGCTAGTAAAACCTCTCAACCCTACAGGGAGTAGAATTTTTTCCCATACCCATATGGAATTTATAATGTGTAATACTACAAAGAAGTTTTTATAAATTCAAAAAAAAGCAACAGAAATTCTATAATCCATCTTCTCTGTCCACAATACAATAACTGGACAAAATTTTTAAAATGAAAGAAACAAAATTTAACAAATTAGAAATTAATTCTTAATCTTTAGATAAAAGAGAAAAGCAAACTTACACAATGTTTAATATTAAATGATCAGATAAAATAATAATACTACCTCCTAAAAATATGACAGCAACCAAAGTTGTTATTGAAGAAAATTTGTACTACTAAAGGTTTGTATTATTAAAGAAAAATGACTCATAATAAATTAAGTATTGAACTGAAGAAGCAAACAAAAGGCAAAATCAATGCTAAAAAATCAGTGTAAAAAATTGATGAGTAGAAATTAATGAATTAGTAATATAGTGGAATTGATCAAGAACTACTTCTTTTAAAATACAAATAACATGGTAAATAAAACTGGAATTTATGGTACTCTATAGGATGTTTCTAGGGTCCCATGTACTATACTATATTTTCAATAATTTCCTTTAAATAATTTCCTTTAAAGGTGACAAAGAACTCATGGGAGAGTTCTGAAAATGTTACATTATTTCTAAGCATATAGTTCCTAAGTGAAAAATAATCCTAGTTTCCTACATCAATACTATTTTCCACCCCACCCACTCACAAGGTAAGTGAAATCCATTACTATGTGCAAATAAAGAAGTGCTTTAAGCTTTTCTAAGAAATTTGAATATGAATATCAGCCCTAATTCCAGCTTGGAAACAGGCAGAAGTAGAAATTTGTTCAGTTTAACCTGAAGAGTTCTAGTCACTGCCAGATCTCAAATGTTCTCAGGAAGAAAGAAAAAAGAGAGGG